>OOFB01008688.1:0-20249 GCA_900323305.1 Trachyrincus murrayi | reverse complement strand
GCCCCCTATTGGTAAAAAGTTTTGCATATATGTATCATGGAAGAGCAGGTCTCCAAAAAGTCTGGGACGAATTCGCCCATCGGGGGCGCTATAATTCGCGGTCAAAGTTAAACGCTTGGCCCTGCCCGCCCTGATGGACGAAAATATCTGAAACTTGGTATATAGGACGTATTTGACATGCTGAACATTTGTCCCTCTTGGACCCATAAGGTCCGTCAGATAGATTTTTCTGTACTGTAAAAATGTTGGGAAAAAATCCAAAATCTCCTTCTAAAAAACCACAGGGCTAAATGACTCAATATTTGGTGGTCCTGCTCTATGGATGTGGCTGATCAAAAGCTATTCACGGAGTGGAAAGTGGAAAGCCAATTCCAAATCGTTGAGTAACGTGCCACCACGAATTGCAAGAAAAGGGCGGTCGCTGGGGTGGTGGGCGCTGGGCTCGGCGGTGCACAAGTGTGAATACCTTTCGAGGCTGCTAGCAGCTTTAATTATTATTATTATTATTATTATTATTATGAATACTATCTAATTATCTACTTTTCTCCTAATGTACCTTTCCTCGCTCTAACCTTAATGTCATAGTTAGGACCTATTAGTACATATGAGAGGTTTTGAGAAATGTTAAGAACTATTGTGTACCACATGCCTCTTGCCTCAAGAGGAAGCCTATTTTTGTTACTGTATATGCTATCCTATCAGTTAAAAAAGTAGATTTACTGGTTGTCTCCCAGCGTCGGATGACCAGGACAGTGTAGTGGATGACAGAGATGGTTACTACCGCAGTGAGATGAGTACCAGACCCCCACGCTACCACAGCACACCCCAGACCAACTCCTCTGTACACCAGTATCCCATCGGCAGGCTTCCTCACCAGTCCCTGTCCAGAGATTCCCTGCAGAGCTTTGAGCTGGATGACAGGGAAACCAGGCCAGGCAGGTAAATGTGTCACATACATACTTGCGTACATACATACGTGCATACATACGTGCATACATGCGTACATACGTGCATACATACGTGCATACATGCGTGCATACATGCGTACATATGTGCATACGTGCGTACATACGTGCATACATACGTGCGTACATACGTGCATACATATGTACATACATGCGTACATACGTGCAAACGTACGTGCATACATGCCTACATACGTGCGTACAAACGTGCGTACATACGTGCATACATGTGTACATACGCGCATACATACATGTGTACATGCATGCGTTCATACGTGCATACATGCATGCATTCATACGTGCCTCCATACATATGAACATATGTACACAAACATACACATACATTTTTTTATTTTTTTTTATTGATTGAACTGTGTATGACTGGTAACACTGCATTAGTCCCCCTAATTTGGCACATCAAAAGTACAAAGTACAATTTAGCATAATCTTGAATAAAAATGTTTGTTTCTCAGTATTTAAGGACTGGTTTCTGCAGTTATGCTATATTACATAACATGATTATGAACATGCTATATGTTATATAGCATGTGTTATATAGCATGTTCATGATCATCTGTAAAGATGATTATGAACATGCTATATGTTTTATAGCATGTGTTATATGTTTATGAAGTGTGTTGTTTTTGCATCTATCACTTTCAGACGTTTACTTTCACTTTTTTCTTTCATGCTGTTTTCATGTATTTGATTATATGCTGTTTTTCTAAAATGCTTTTCTCTTTCTTTGCATCCTTTCTGCATGGCCCTGCATTACGTTGTTTCCTGTCTGTGCCCAGGCGGTCAAGCACTAAGGGTTTCAGAATGACTCCTGTGGACTCTGGTATGGGAGTAGAGGACTGGGAGAACAGGTACAAGGTACCTGATTCAGGTGTTTTGGACGATTACTTGGATGCTGAGCAGAAGAAGTGGGAGGATGATGACAAAAGCATTATCTACCACATCAACAACAGCCCCAGTGAGTCCAACGGGAGCAGGTTTTATCAGACTGTAGAGTGTGACATGCTGTCCCCAGAAGATCCTGACTGCTTGGATGACACCAGTCTACCTGGAGGAAGAACACCTGGGTTTGGCAGCGGAGAAGTACGGTTGGTGTACAAGGAGGCCGGTAGTTTTGAGGATGAATCATCCCCTCCGGAAATTGACATAATTCCCTCGGTCAAACAGCTACGACAGCAAACTGACGGAGAGGGGCTACTGTACAAGACCAGGCTGTGGGCCAAAACTGCATTGGAGGGAACACTTGAGAGCTACGCTGCCTTCCAGAGGGAGGAGGCCACCAGGTTCAGGAGCGAGTATGGCTCAGTGGGTTCAGACGAGATGCAGGACTCATTTGGATCTGAGGAGGAACTGGATGATCTCACTCTTATTGACGGTGATGTCACATTTGAGTATGAAAGTTACTACTATCCGGAGGGGTATGTTGGGCAGGAGTATTGGGGAGAGGGGAGAGCAGGCCATGGACAAGATCCATTGCTGTCTGTGGAGGTGGAGGATCGAGTGGAGGAGGAACCAATAGATGAACACATTGATGCGATGGGAGAGCTACAGAACTTGGTTGATTCAGTGTCTGAATACCTGGCAGTTAAGGAGGAGGAAATCAACAACTATGAGTGTCTGGCTAAACCCATAAGGAGAAAACTCCCAGAATTACCAACAGATGTCAAAGCTGATACATTAAATGCTAAACCAGAGGGAGAAGATAAGAGCAATGAACAGGAAACACGTGAACAGGAACAGGTTGACGTGAAGGAGGAGAGTACTGTTGAGCAAGGCATAGCAGGGGTAAAGAATGCCATGAGCTCCTTATTCAGCACGATTACACATTCAAAGCCTAGTGCTGAGCTTCCAGAAGCATCTACTCCCCCTGTACCACCTCAAACTGATTTTGGCATTTCAAAACTTCTCTCCTTCATTTCTAAACCTAGCGATGAGGCCACAGAGAGCACTGTTACTGTCACAGAAACAAATACCTCTCAAGCTCCATCGACAACCGAGACCCGCCTCTCAAAACTACTTTATTTTATTCCCAAATCTGGTGGCTTTAGCCCTCCTGTTGCTATAGTACCCCCTGCATCCCAAGAGCCCACAATTGAAAAGAAGTTCACTCTTCAGTCTTTGTTACCTTTTCAGTCCTCTGAATCTAGTCGTCCAGCTGAAGCTAGACAAAGCTTGCAAGGTAGTGAGTCCACCTCGAACCAACCAGCCTCAGTGGTTGACTCTGTGTTAGAAAGGCTCAGTCCCATGAGGCTTTTCTCTAGTGCTCCTACTTCTCGGGAATCATCCCCCCAGCCTGCAGAGCACAGAGCCACAAGTGCTGAATCCAGGCATGGGTCTATAGATAGAGACAGGAGTCTAAAGAGGTCAGCCTCACATGCAGAAAAACAGCCATCTGGGGAATGGAGTGGGTCAGTGGAACTCCTGCCAGGTTCAGGGAATGGGTCAATGGAACTCCTGCCAGGTTCAGGGAGTGGTTCAGTTGATCTTCTACCAGGTTCAGAGAGTGGTTCGGTCGATCTTCTACCAGGTTCAGGGAGTGGTTCGGTGGAGCTCCTTCCTGAAACCGAGTCATCTGGTGAGCTACCTGATATTCAACAAAGAAAGAGTTCATCAGTTTCTGAACCAAAGCCAGAAAGTAGCACAGAGGACACAGGATTCTTCAGCCCTTTCAAAAAATCTCTATCCTCCCTCATATCAACATCTGGTGAAAACCCTCAGCAGGTCCAATCCAAATCTGCAGATGAGTCATTTTTAGGCAGCAAACTAAAAATGTTCTCATCTGAAAAGGTCTCAGCTCAGGCACCCAAGGCCGAAGGAGGCATGTTCTCTGGGATTCTTAAGTTTGCCTCTGGTGAAGATAATGCTTCAAAAAGTGCCCCACCCAGCCCAGCTAGAACTCCGTCTCCAAGCCGTGCTGCACTCCTTGAAAGTGTCCCAAAAGGGAACGCAGAAACAGGATGGTTCTCTAACCTCTTTAAGGTGATCCCATCTGACCCAGCACAGCAGCCAATACAAACACAATCCCCACCCACTGTTACGTTGACCAAGCCCAGTGGTCAAACTGAGCCACATGCTGAGCCAAACTCCCTTGAAAGAATGAATGAAGCTGGTTCAAAACCCAAAGGGCAAACAATACCTGATGGAGCTAGCCAGTGTCCTACTGATGCCAATATAGATGCCTTGTCTAAATATCATAACCCAGAACAGGTTAAATCTCAACCAGAACAACAAGCCAATCAACAGCCTCAAGGTAATGCCCAGGGTGCGGCCAGTCAGCCTCAGCAGATTGGGCTCTTCTCAGGTTTATTTTCATCACTTCCCCAAACTTCACCCCAGGCACAGCAGGGCACAGAAGGTGTACAACCTGGGGGATTGCTGTCTGGCTTCTTGAAAATGGCCACAGACACTGGGCCCCATTCTACTCATGCCAAGCCAGGGTCTAGTCCAACTGATAAGCACAAGGAAGGTCCTGAGCAGGCTTCAACTCAAGGTACTGCACCTTCATCACAGCAAGGAGACATTTTGAGTAAATTACATGAAATAGGTTCTTTGGACGAAGGACACCCTGAAAAGCATTCACAAAAACTAGCAACCTCTGAACTACAGTCTAATCAACAGCAATTGTCTGACCAAACAAGTAAAAAAACATCTCCAAATGTGGAAGCAGCACCACCACCCGGAGGCTTTTTTGGAGGTTTATTCAAAGGCACAGAGGTATTACCCCAGCAAAGTGCTCCAGGTGCACAGACCAGTCAACCAACCAGTGTCTTGTCTGGGCTCTTTAATAAGATAGTGGAACCTACTCTTGCCTCACCTCAGCCAAAATCAGGCCCTGGCAGTCAAAGGTCAAGCCAAGGACTAAATCAGCCTTGGGAAAGGGGGGGTTTAGCTAGTCTCTTTGGGAGTAGTGGACCAGACTCTGCTTCTGTAAACCAAGCCCCTCCCCTACCGCAACAAGACAGTGGTCCCCCAGGCAACCAAGCCAACCAGCAATCAGGAAGCTGGCAAAACCTGCAAAGACAAAAGCCAATCCCAGCACAGCAGCCAGCCGGGGGTCCTGGAGGCATACTGTCTGGACTGTTTAACAGAATGACAGATGCCCCTCAGCCATCTGAAAGTCAACCAGCACAGGAGCATATCCTAAGGCCGGGTCAGAGTGCACCTCAACAATCATTAAATCAACAAGGGGGTTTCCTCTCTGGGTTGTTTTCAATGGGGCCTACGCCTTCAGCACAGCAACAGAAGCCTGACAGTAAACCAAACCATCAGCAAACTCACCAAGGTAACAGACAGCCTTTACAAAGACAAAATCAGATACCTCCACAACCAGCTGCTTCTGTGTCTGAGCCACAGCAGGGTGGACTGCTGTCAGGGATTCTCAGCAAGTTAACACCTACTGACAATACACCCCAACAGCCCACTCCCCAGACTGGCCTTCAAGGTAATAAGACAAATACACCAGTACAAACTCAATCTGCAAATCGACAGGAATCCCATCCCAGCCAACAAGGCGGATTCCTTTCTGGACTATTTAGTCAGACTTCTCCACAACAAGCAGCAGCTAATCAGCAGACCAGTCAAAGTGGAGGCTTGCTTTCAGGTTTTCTGAAGCTTGCATCCAATGAAAATGAATCACAACCAACACAGACAAGATCGGCACCTGTCAAACAAGGACAGGATCCCCCTAAATCTGACTCAGGTGGATTGCTGTCTGGTCTGTTAAGTAAAATTTCAGCAATTGAAGAAGAGCCATCACCAACTATTGGGCAAAAGCCCCAGCTTGCTAATCCACAGCAGCAGACTTGTGCAGGTCAGGGGCGCCCACAGATTCAGAGAACCAGGCCAGTGGAGCTGCAGTCCTCCCTGGACGTCACAGCAAACAAAGATTCAAAGAATTTAGCGCAGAAAGTGTTTCTCTCAGGTCTTTTTAATGCTTCAGATGAGACGCCAACATCAAAGGCACCAATTGTCCAGCCTTGCAAAGAGGAGCCGAGAACAAGCACAAGCAGTACATCAAATAGCACAACTCCTGGTTTGTTATCCAACATTTTCAAAACAGGAAACAGTGATGGCAGTAATCTGGCTACTGCTGATACAGAAAAAGGTCTTCTCAGTCGTTTACTATCAAAAGGTAAAGAAGATGTCGTTACAAATGCTACTACAGCCACCAGTGAAACATGTATACCTGATAAAGCACCTCAACCCTCTCAAAGCTTGCAAGATCCCACCATCTCCCCAACACAGCGCTACCTTGAAGAAATTCAACAGCTCTTGTATGGCACAGCAGAGGAGTATGGCTACCAGGATCTTCTATATAACTTTGCAGAGCATGGTGTTATTCCGCCAGAACTGTATGAGCATCAGTGTCTCATAGAGGCTCTTCTTTGGCAGCAGTTGAATGATTATGCCCTCGCTGAAGCTCTTGATGCTCGGGTTCATGAGTGCTACCAGGTAGGCCAAGGGTACATGCCACCCACGGTTGTTGGGCCTGTTTGGGAAAATCCTGGATGGCTTGATCCAAAACAAATTGACACCAGTCAGTTCAAGATACCTTCACACCCCTGGAGAGATTCAGCTTCCCAAATGTTTGAAACCAGAAATCGCTTTCTGGAACCTGAGGAAGATCTTGTTTTGTTTGACATGAGTTTCAGTGACAGAAAGTCATGGAGCAGCTGTGACCACTTAAATGATCTTGATAAAAACAGGAAACCCTGGATAGTTAGTGCTGTAAACCTCTCAAAGATGCCTAGAACAAAGCTATGTAGGTGTCAGTCTCTTAATGACTGTGTCATACCTGATTTCAGCAGTGTTGTTGGTACAAGTGACCATAATTCTGTTGAAACAGATAAAAAAGGATTAAATCTCCAATCTGCTACAGAGTTTTTAAAACGACTTGCAGCCAAAACGGGCCCAATGGATTTGACACATGGTGCTATGGATTTAAGTCAGACTACAGAAAGGGCCAGAGATCTTCTTTTTGAGGACCCAGAGTGGTATCAACAGTGGATTTCTCTATTGGACCAAGGCATGTGGTGTCCAGCTGAAGCAGGGGATTGTGGGTATTATGTTTACACAGATGAAGAATATATTTACTCTTTATTGACCGACAAAGCTGGAAAACACCTCTATTTTTGCACCACTCCAGAAGATATGCATGTCCTTGGAAATATAACAGAAAACATTGCTAATGCTTTGAAATATAAAGAAAATAAAGTAACCCTTTGTGGTTTCAAAATTCCACTCTGTAATGATGATGATGATTTCTGGATTCCTGGCCAACAGCACAAGTCACAGCTCCTTGGTGCTCCTATGGATCTCACCTCAGCCTTTAGAAAAGGTGATAAAATAATGAACATGAATTTAGAAGGTTTCTCCCAAATGTTTCAAGAATCCATATCTTCCCAATTACAACAGCCTGTAGATTTCACTTTGTACACCCTGAAAAAGATTAAAATGGAGGAAGTACAAAATGGTTATAGTGAAGTACAAAATGGTTATTGTGAAGAGTCATTGGATGCAGCTGATCTGACGCTGAAAACACTAAAAGAGAGTCACGGAGGTCAATATTGGAAAAGTCAAAGAAGTAAAGATATCATCTCTCCTTCATCCACAACTCCTAGGGCCTCCCCATATTCTTACAAACAGCCAGTTACTCCAATACCTGAGATAAGAATCCGACATGTAGATGAGAACCCTGAAAGCATGCCCAAAAAGAAGTCAAGTTTCCTTGTTTCACCAGTAATCTCAAATACACCTAAATCACCATCCATATCCATCAATGTTTCAGAGGTCCTCACAGCTACTAAAAATGTCCAGGAGCCCACATCAGCCTCCAAAATGCATGTGACTGCACAGTCTGGAAGGAAACTTCCAGCTACACAAATGGATTGTAAAACTCCATTAAAACCCTGCTTAAAGACACCTTCTAGTAATATTCTACCCAGTGCATCTGTTGGTTCACCTTGTGTTACACCACAGAGGGCTCAGCTTACAAGACAACCATCAGCACGGAGTTCTGCAGAGATGCCGCAAGCAACCATGGCCTCTGTACTCTCTACTGCAACAGCAAACCAACACCACCCTTCCACTTCTGAGCAGCCACAGAGCTTGCCTCAGAAACGAAAGCCGCAATTACATATTCTTAACGACACCCCTGTAATGCCCTATAAAGGATGTTCCCACAATAGATTTGAGCACAGCAGTGCACCGCCCGACTCACAGTTCACAGGAAATAGAGCCCTTGATTTTTCTGCTAGCACCAATAAAGAGACAGATATACAAGCCAAAGAAGCATATCCTGCTATTCCACAATCTACGGACACAACAAAGGATCTAGTGATAGGCTTTACAAAGTACAAATGTAAAATAATCATGGAAAGCAAGCAGAAGGAAGTTGAGGCCCAAAGTGGTGAGACTGACAATGACCGACTTCCAGTTATAAATCTGACAAAGAAGGTTGAGGAAGATGAAGTTGAATGGGCTGATATGGAATATACTGGTATATCATCCCAGGCAAGGCCCAATGGTTCAATTATGAGAGATGTCTCTCCTCAAATGACCCCAAAGCCAAGTGAGCAACACAACACATTATGGAGAAGATTACCCATTTTAGAGAAGACCATTGACATTACACCATCTAGAGTGCAATGCCAAACACCAACCTTGCCCCACAGTGCTTCTCTGTCCAATGAGAGTAACCAAATAGGCCCCAGAACATCTGTTAGCAGTACAATGGACAAGTCCCCCAGACCGTCCCCAAAGCATTTTGATAGGTCAGAGAGTTCTACTGCAGGGAGAGTTTCTGGTTCACTTATTGATTCTGTCAATGCTGGGGCCAATAGAGTTATCCAGAAACAATCCTCATGTACTTCACCTTTAGTAACCCCTGTCATAAGACAACAGGTAGAACTTGACAGGCAAAATGTCCTCCAATCGTCACCTGCATTCCAAATGCAGCCAAGTGACCCTGTGCTTGGAACAAAACCGGTAAGACCGACAGTCAGTGATAGGTTTCCTGTTGGTGGCAAGACGGTTGTTTTTGCCCAGGGACCATCTGAGACCAGCAAGCCCAGTGGATCTTTTCATAAACCTCAGGAGGTCACAACACCAGCTAATTTAGTTAAATCCACATTAGACATGTCTGCGAAAGCTCCACCACACCAGCCTCAGCAAACAATGGCTCAGTCCCATGATTTGAATAGCAATGCATTGTCGTTAAAAAAGAAGAAACCATTAAACCATGAGGATGCAAAGCAAAGGCCTAACAGCCATGGATCCATTGATCTTAGAGCTGTACCACAGGAAACACTGGGACAGACACAGGAATATGTACAGACTGCATCTGTTCAGGAACCTCACATTTCCACTGGTATAGATGCAGAAGTAGGAGGCTCTGTTAGAAGACAGAAAATGTTGACTGATAGTTGGCGACAGCAGCTTACAAATGAACGGCCACTTTCACGGCACTCTACAGAGTCTCTGCCAAATTTCAAAGAACCTCTGCAGGCCACAGCACCAGCTAATGCAGTCAAAGCCACACTAGATATGTCCTTTAAATATTCTGCCACCTTGCCCGAAGTTCTTCCTAAAGTAACAACCAATACGACAGCAGAAGCTATCCCACTCATGAGGGGGAAGCCAAGTGCTCGTGAACTGGCCAGACGAGATTCTGTTGGTCTTCCATTGGTTGTGGATATTCCTTCAGAAGACTTATTTGCTAGTGAAGGTCAAACAATGGGCCAGGCTAGATCTCTTACAAGTTCACAACATAGTGTTGATGATAATCGAGGCCAATCACATGTCCAACAAAAATTGGAGCAAAGCTCATCTGTTGCACAGGGTGGGCAGCCAGCCACTGAGATGTTCCCCTTTACTTCAGCCTATCAGGCTGCATGTGTCCCAGTAGCATTAGATATGTCCCCCAAGACATCCAAAACATCCCAAAAACATGTTGCAAAGTCAAGTGAAATAGAAGCAGTGTCATTAGTGATTAAGCCAATGGGTCGAGCAGTTGCCAGAAAAGATTCAGTTGGTGTTCCGCTAGTAGCTGAATCAATTCCACATGAACAATTGAGGGAGAAGCATCCTGAAGCTGTGACAACAGAACAGCCTCAGCAAGCTACGGATGGAATCAAAGCCCAGAGTCATGTTCTTCATCAGCCTCTGTGTAGCTATACCTTTGCAGGGGATGCTTATGTAAATAGAAGCAGGATGATATCACAGCCTGTGGCCCAGTCGTCTATAGGGATTTCAGCCCCAGCTAATTCTGTTAAAGGTACACTGGATATGTCTGCAAAGGTATCAAAGCAAGACATGGTGCCAAACTTCTCAGATCCAATGTCACTAGTCAGGACAAGACCATCTGCCTCGGCCCGTGCTAGAAGAGACTCTGTTGGGGTTCCTTTGATTGTTGAACAACATTCATCTGAAGAGCAGCCTATAAGCCAACAGACACAGGCTAGAACCCAAGATCAACGACAACGCACATTTGATAGACGTGTATCTATTGCTTTAACTTCTCCTCTATACAACCAAACGTATCAAACAGTGTCAGCACCAGCAAATTCCATTAAAGGGTTTTTGGATATGTCTCCAAAACCACAGCAGAAATCAGCAGAACAACCTGCTGATCTGAATATTGCAGTACCACTAATAAGAAACAGAGAAAGCCTACCACGGAATAGATCTGTAGGTCTATCACTAGTAGTAGAGCCCACTCAATCAAAGCCCCAGATGCTAGAAAGAACTTTGTCACCAACCAGATATCAGATACCAGATATCAGACCAGGAGAACCCATACCATGTGCAGTTAAGACAAATAAGACATCGCATCAACAGCTCAACAGATCAAAAACACATGATGGCCCTCAGCCACACAACAAACCCATAGATTTCTCTGCACCAGAAATCCCAAAAGCAACAAGAGTTATTAATCAATCATACACTGAAATTGCAGATGGAAGGCTTGTGGATTTCACCATAAAGGCAAAACAGGAAATTGATGATAGAAGACACAGGGTCAATTCCTCAATAAAGAAACCCCGCCTAGATATTGTTGATCTAACTGTGAATGTTCCAGGCAGGAGATGTGTTATCCAGACTGATGAAGCAGCAGAAGACTTGTCCACTCTCAAACAGTATCACCTTGAGCAGACATCCATTCCTCCAGCTACCCATTATGTGGTCAGAGGAGATACATTGCTTTCTTCATGTCAGAAAACAAAATTAGCTGAGGAAGTCAGTATTGCGCAACAGTTGAGTGAACAATCTGCTATACGGTCCAGGGGGAAGTCTGTACCACTGCCCAACTTTAACGTTTCATCACCTAGTACTGCTGCCCTTGCTTCAATGCCCATTCAGATGACAAGAGAGTCTCCCATGCTCTTTACTCAGGATACACAAGGCAGGATATATGTAGTCACACCGGAAAATGCTTACCAGCAGCTCAATGCTTCACATGTCATTGAATCCCAAAAATTTCAACATCAGCCTTTCCCAGCACAGCCGTCGGTCCCACAGTCACCACAGCAGCAGGCAAGTGCAGGGGTTCATTTGGTCCTAGACAAATATGGTGCTCAACCAACACTCCCTGTCTTGCAACAATGTACACCTGGCCAACATGCCATGCCCTCAAGACCAATTCTCATGAAACAGCCAACTGTTGACAGTATGGGAAGCATTGATGACAGCACATTTGACGTTGGGGCAATGACAAGTCATAAGCATTCAATATCTATGTCTACAGCTCAACCAGAATATGAAAGACACCAAATTGTTCTTAATGCACAGTTTGAAGGTGCACAGCTGCTGCCCTATTCCAGCACTCAGCTAGTCCATGGTAGATCTGAAGTTACACATCTCCCACAATCTTGGAATGTGCAGCAGAAGAGTGCACCTCCAGTCGCTTTGTCTAACAGGAAATCTGATCACGTGTCAATACAATATGGATCAAGCCAATGTCCTGTTATGGTTGAGCAACAAACTGTCTTCCTAAACACTGATGGCACAGCTAAAACTGTGGTCTCAGAAAAGAGTGGCATCACAGCACAACCCCTAACATTATTGCACCAGAATGTTGACAAACCAAGCACAGAAATGACTTCCAGCCAATCATCAACTGGGCCCCTTTCTGTCCAGAGGTTGGTATCAAAGTTCAGTGGTTTAGCTGCAGATGCCAGTTTCGTGACAAAACCTGCTGTTGTTACACCCCAACAATCTCAAAGTCTACCGACAACCGCTGATTACAAAATCCCTCAAACAAGCCCTCAAATATCGTCTTGGACATCGTCTGGGACTTCTCCTGCCACTGAAAGCCCTCAGCAAATTGCACACCACACAACATCTACTGTCCACCTAAACAGCAAAGCAATGGGCAGAGGGATGTTGCCCCTTCTCACTTCACCAGCTCCATCAGTTGCAGTTTCACTGACTGAAGAATGTAGTGTCTCACAGTCTTATCTTCCACCAGACCCCACACTCTCACAAACACATCTAGAATGTACAGGTAAATCAATTACTGCAGGAGCAACTGTCATTGCAAAGTCCAAAGGTATTCTTGAACCAGAAATACAGCTTCAAACCTTGGAAGACACAAAACAAGCAATTTCATCAAAGATGCAGTCTGGTTTTGTTAGAGAGGTGTCCTTTGGAGCAAATGTACCACAGGACAAAATAGATCCATCCAGGCCAATCTACGTTGGCATTGGAAACTCAGAAAGGCTCCCAGTTGAACCAGGCACTGAACCCAGTGGGCCAAGACCATACATTCGATTACCACATATTTTTGTCTCTGCTGCTAGTTCACCAGAGGATGAATTCATGGACAATGAGCTGATCAGTTCAAGGAAGCCAGAGCAGTCTCCAGAAACAGTTTATAACACAACTACACCTCCCAAAGTAGTGCTCCCTGACAGTAAAGACTCACCAATACAAGATGTTAAGAGTACTATAGCCATAGAGGCATCATATGGTCTCAAAAAGCCTATTTTATTGGAGCCTTCGCAGGAAGATGAACATACATCACACATGTTGGATGGTACTGAGCCTGAGGACACTGAAGTAACATCAGAATTAACAGCACCTGCTAAAACACAGGACAAGGCTTTTATTAGAGAGGAACTTGGTTCTTTGGATATGATGGCTGAAGGAGCCATGCTTTCTGATAAAGTGGAAAGAGAAATTCCAGAAAGGCTTCTGGATGGGAAAACTGTAGAGCAACCTGAGGCACTTAAGTCTCCAGATCAGTTGCCCAGTAAACAAGTATCTTCAATTCTGTTTGAAGTTCAACCTATTGATGACAAAGCTGATAGGGATGTCCCCGTGTCAAGTCTTGTTATACCACCTCAGGAGGAATTCCCACCTAAGGAAGAGACTTCAACATCGAAAATTGACCAGCCAGAGCCAGAACATCATAAAGAACAATCAAGCAAGGGCTTATTTTCAATGTTTGGAAGTGCCACTGTAACTTCACAGCAGAACTCTTTGCAGATGGGATCATCAATACTTGGTGGCATTCTTCCTGGTTCTTCTACCACAGATACCCCAGGAGGAGGACTGCTCTCTATGTTTGCTAGTTCAAATACACAGAATTCACCTGAACTCAGTTCCCAAACACCATTAGCCTCAGAGTCACAGGAGCCTCCTGGAAAAGGCTTTTTCTCCATGTTCGGTGGATCCAGTGCTCCAACTAGTCCTATTATTGCTGCTAGAGATCCTCCTCCAAAAGAACCAACAGGAAAAGGTATATTTTCAATGTTTGGTGGACCTGCCACACAACAGCCACCAAGTCCACAAGGTCCACCTGGAGTCGAAGCCTCACCAAGGGGATCTTCATTATTTGGCAGTATTATTCCAGGTTCAAATGCACCTAAAGAATCTCCTGGTGCAGGCTTTTTTTCAATGTTCGGAGGGCCCAGTTCCCAGACCCCACAAAGAGGAGCTACACCACGACCAAGAGGAGCTATGCCAGGACCTAGAGGCCCACCACCTGGACCCAGAGGAGCTACGCCAGAACCTAGAGGCCCACCACCTGGACCCAGAGGCCCAGAGCCAACAGCAAAAGGACTTTTTTCTATGTTCAGTACTCAGAGCCAACCACCAGTACAAACCGTCGACCCACAGCCAGAGGGTAAAGTACCTTCAGTTTTCTCACTTGGTGGAGGTCCAGATGAAAGCAAACCTAAAAGTGGGTTTGGACTCATTGGAATGTCTTTCATGGAGGATAAAAAACCAGTGGAATCTAAGAAAGAAGTCAATGACAATAAAAAAGAGAAAATGCGTGAGCAAGACGTAGAAGATTATCTTTTTCAAATACAGGCAGTGGAAATTATACCAGAGCCCCAACTGACAACAGAAGAGAAGCTCCAAGCAGGCTGTGACAATCAATACTCAACTATGGAAATTAGCATGAATGTTACAGAATGTACAGCTCTCTCAACTGGCCAACAGGAAGAGACGATTGACTTGACTGAACAAAACGTTCCATCTTCCGACCATGCTGGATTTGAGCCAAATGAGATTCATGGGCCCTCAGAGGGAAAGGCCATTGATACATGTGTCACGTGGAAAACTGAAGATGTCAGGGAATCGGAAGACACAGTTGAACCTAAGGAAGAAGAAACTAAGGGAATATCTGAAATATCCGAAATAGCTGATAATGTATCCTTTCTAACTCCTGATGTCATAGAAATAGCTGAAATGGAAAAGCCACAGGAAGTCAAAGAAGTAGTTGCAGTTTCAGAGAGAATCACAAATGATTTCAACAAAGCATCAGGATCATATGCGGTAGAATCTGCTGTTGAGTCAGAGACAGCAGAGAGGGGAGCAGAGAAGCCCACTGATGGACCTATGACCTTTGACCTCTCTTCTCGTCCACTGGCAGCTGTTGAACAGCTGGGCAAACCTAGTGAGGAATCTTTGATAGCAACTGGTGATGCAGAAATGGATGCCACCAGGGAACAAACAGTGTCTGAAATAGAGTCAAACACATGTAGTCCTGAAACTAATGACGCAGCAGCTTGTAATACGGTCACTGCTCACAGCAAACGTTCAAATGTTTCAGTCTCGACAGCAGACAAGGAGAAAGCAGTTATCACTCAGCCACCAGCTGAAGATCCTCCAACAGGTCCTTCAATGGGATCTGCTGAACCTCCACCACAGATTCAGCCACAGGGACAAGGTGTGGCTAGACCCCCTGCCTTACAAGGACCCAGATTGGGAGGACCCAGATTGGGAGGACCCAGATTGGGAGGACCTAGTACGGGAGGTCCTAGAATGGCAGGTCCACGATTGGCTGGTCCAAGGCACCCAGGACCTCAGAAGTCCCTAGAACCGGCTCCATTTTCAAATTTGATGTCTATGTTTTCTACCCCATGTGCACCAAGCAAACCAGCCAGTAGTGGTGGCTTTTTCTCAAGTTCCCCAGGTTCCTTCTTTGGATCAGCACCTGCTCAGCCACAACAAGAGCAGAAAAGTTCATTTTTTGGCCTTCCAAGTGGCCTTCCTACAGAGTCCCTGACAAGTGACTTATTTGGTATCTTCAAGGGACCAGATGCAGCGAAATCAGGTGAATCCCAGCAGCTTGAAACACAGATTAGACAAGATGACCACAAAGACAAAGTAAAGACAGATATTGACAATGCATCTTCAGCTGAAGAAAAATATGCTGAAATCACTCACAAATCTGAGGTACATGAAAAAGGCCTCGTTGAAAATGCAGAACGAGCAGACAAAACAGTGACAGAAGAATGTGATGGTACTGAGCCAGTAGAAGAAGAAGCACACCATGAATCTGTTGGACTGTCAGAGTCCAAAGCTGGACCACAGCTGGCTCCAGAACCCAAGGCCGATGCACCTCAAGGTCCAGAATCCAAAGCCATGTTTGACATTCCAGGGCTGACTGCTCCCAAGTTTGGCTTCATCTCTGGAGCAGCTGGTGCTTCATCCCTGGGTTCTCTTTTCTCCACGGGTCCTTCCTCAGTCCTTGCTGTGAAGACTCCACAGCCACCCCAGTCAGACGGTGGCCTCTTCTCAGGGTTTAAAAACCTCTCCGCTGGAATCTTAAAGGAAGAAAAACCTGCTGAGAAGGAGGACCCATCGCCAAGTTCATCTGTGTTTGGAATGAAACTTGGCTCTATGTTCGGGGCCTCAGATTCTCTGAAAGTTGAAGCAACTCCTCAAGTTCTCACAAGCCAACCTCAAATCCGGAGTCCTAAACCGTCAGACAAGGTCTGCCAACTAGAGGCAGATAAACTGTCTCCTGGTTCTGAAGAGACTGGCAGTGCAGATGTTAGTGATACAGAAGGACCAACAGAAACATCCAAAACTAGAAGCTGTGACACGTTAACGCACTCAGTGATGTCTGGATTCCCCTCCTTATCCCTTGAGGAAGATTTTGTCCCCTCACCTCTTGAAAAAGGTTTAGTCACCTCAGCTCGGGTAAATGAGGAGGAGACCTCTGACCACAACACAGAGCTCAAGAAGGAGTCAGTGCAAAGGCTAGTATAATACTCTACCTGTTGTAGACTAGGAGACAGTGCTATACACTAGAGGTAGTGTATAACACTGCCCCTTTTCCATTATCATTCTGTTGTGCTTTAGGACATTTCCTTTCTCCACCCTTTCGTGCTGTGATGTTCCCCGTTTCAGTTGTATATCAATGTCCACATCCTTCATTCCTTACACAAAACAATTGTTATTGTAGCACAAAAGGAATAAACGGGAATCGATTTTTTTATTTTTACTAGTTTACTAGTTACATGACAACTACGTACATAGTTTGCTCCAAAAATAGCTAAATGTAAACCCTGTATATATACCGCAGTCTGCCAGACAGCCATTTCAGCTCATCAGGAAACTCCAGCCAGGCCAGCTCTCAGATCAGCCCTGGGCACACCACTCACCGTCCACCACCGTCGCCATGGCAACCGGGAGGAGAGGAGGAGGAGGAGGAAGAGGAGGCTGAGAAGGGACAGCATTCACTGACTGGTTCTAACAAAGACATGAAGGACTCCTCTGTCCTCTTGCTCAGTCCAGCCATGGAGGTGTTTGACATGCCTCAGAACAAGGGCAGGTGAGGTGGCACTCCAGATATCTCGGACTTATCTTTTCTTGTGATCGGCAAGAGAATGACTGCTTATGATTAGACTCTGCCTGTGTAGATGCAGCTGTGTTGGTTGGGCTGTACTTGAGTTTTTGTGTGATAGTTTTTAACACAATTTATACCACAGCATTGTTAAATACTTGCTCCTGATTGGTCAATAACGTTCCAAGGGTGTGCAGTATTTTTCACTAACGGGACACCTCTGCCTTTTAACAGTTCTGAATCAATGCGCTACAAATCCAGCATTAACAACGGTCAAATACAACGATCCACCAGATGTTTCCTTGACAACGCAAAAACAATATGCTCAAGAGAAGAATATTTTAATTTCAGCTGATTAAGTTGATAAAAAACCAATAACGTTATAGATGAAAGTAACTAATATCTAATCATTGTTGGTAACTGGCATACATTATTTTCCAATAACGGGACACCCTGTCGTGGTTTATTCCTTATGTAACCACTCTGTTGTTCCAGGTTGTTTGAGGACGGTTCTCCGCCCTGCTCCCCATCCATGGTGCGCTGGCTCATGGCCTACAGCAGAGTCAGAGTGCAGCTTTCAAATGTAAGGAATGTTACTAAGCCTGTTTTCTCCCATCCTCCTCAAATGTAAGGAACGTTACTAAGCCTATTTTCTTCCGTCCTCATATATATATATATATATATATATATATATATATATGAACATGTCATTAAAATACAAATTTAGCTAATGTATGCTTTTATTTATATTCACATATTCTAGGCTGTATTCTTCACTACAATAATTTAAATATATTTTAAGGGCACTAATTCTTCCACAGGTATAGTGAGGACTTAATTGGAGGAATTTAATTCACAACGGGGCGGAGATAATTGTTTTGGCATTGGTCAATCTCTTCCACCATCTCTGATCAGGCTCTGACTATCTCAGGTCAGAGTGACAACTGTCTCTGGTCAGAGTGATAGTCTGACAGACAGGCTGATCTCTGGTAGGAATGATAGTTAGACAGACAGACTGATCTCTGGGAGGGATGATAGTCTGACTGATAGACATCCAGACCTCCTATCTGTTCTCCTCTCACCTTTTTCCTCCACTTTTCCTCTCCTCTCTTCTCCTCCTCCTGTAACTCGTTTCAGAGCTGGGATCAAGGTGGCGGCTCCAGCAAATGCCCATGGGCCAAGCCAGGGTTAGTGTGTCTGTGTATGTGTGTGTGTTGATAGCTTACCCATTGGACTATAGGATAACCATAAGTGTATTATGATTTACCAACACATTTACATTTGTTTCACTGTGTATGTTTCATTGCCTTGGTTGTTATATAATTAAGTGTGTGTGTGTGTGTGTGTGTGTGTGTGTGTGTGTGTGTGTGTGTGTGTGTGTTGACAGCATGCCAGTCCTTCATAAGAGACGGCCAATTCCCCTGGTCAGTGAGTTGGTGAGTACTGACCATAAACCAACCTGTAAAGGAAACCAAACACTGTGTTTGAGCTAGTCCCCCTTTTTAATCTTCAATAGTTATTTTACATCCAAATTTCACCATCATGTAAAGTTTAACTTTAAACAAATAATATGGCATCATGTTTCCCTCCCATCATATAAACATGGCTTGTCATTTTGGTTGATCCAATCAAACCACAGGGATCACTTCACATTTCCCGCATGTTTAGTTGTGTTGGACAAAACTGTGCCTCTGATCTTCTCTTTCTTCTGTTCATCTTTCTATTCACACCTGTCTGTCTCTCCACCTGTCTGTCTCTCCCCCTGTCTGTCTCTCCATCTGTCTGTCTCTCCACCTGTCTGTCTCTCCCCCTGTCTGTCTCTCCATCTGTCTGTCTCTCCCCTGTCTGTCTCTCCACCTGTCTGTCTCTCCCCCTGTCTCTTTCTCCACCTGTCTGTCTCCACCAGGCTATGGTAAGTAAGAGAGCAGTTTGTCTTGAAGGGGAACCGTCATGCTCAGCTATTTTGTGTGATTCTGATGTTGTTTTTTTTATACTCAGCCTTAGTTTATATATTAAACTCAGTATCTTAGCTTATATATTAAACTCAGTCTCTTAGTTTATATATTAAACTCGGTCTCTTAGTTTATATATTAAACTCAGTCTCTTAGTTTATATATTAAACTCAGTCTCTTAGTTTATTTTAAACTCAGTCTTTTAGTTTATTTTAAACTCAGTCTCTTAGTTTATTTTAAACTCAGTCTGTTAGTTTATTTTAAACTCAGTCAATTAGTTTATTTTAAACTCAATTAGTTTATTTTAAACTCAGTCAATTAGTTTAATTTAAACTCAGTCAATTAGTTTAATTTAAACTCAGTCAATTAGTTTAATTTAAACTCAGTCAATTAGTTTAATTTAAAATCTTTCTCTTCCAGTCGATGATCCAGTCTAGAAAAGCTGGACTCGCCACTCCCACCTCCCACAAGGATGAGGAACTAGTAAGACTCACCCACACACACACACACATACACACACACACACGCACATACGCATTCATATACGCACGCATATACGCATACAATACGCATACAATACCCATACAATACACATATAATATGCATACAATACGCATACAATATATTTCAAGTCAGTTTTATTAACTCACTCTCCCCCTCTCCGCCTCTCTCTCTCTCTCTCTCTCTCTCTCTCTCCCCTCCCCCCCTCCCAACAGAAGGTGCATGTGTACAGGAAGACCCTGCAGGCATTGATCTACCCCATCTCCTGCACCACTCCCCATCACTTCCAGGTGTGGACGGCCACCGCCCCCACCTACTGCTACGAGTGCGAGGGGCTCCTCTGGGGCCTCGCGCGCCAGGGCATGCGGTGCGCCGAGTGTGGGGTTAAAGTTCATGGGAAGTGCCAGGAACTACTGAATGCTGACTGCCTTCAAAGTGAGCCAATGTCTCTTAGTCTGTTATGTCCATTATCTATTAGTCTGTTATGTCCATTATTAGTCTGCTATGCCTATTATCTATTATTCTGTTATGTCCATTATCTATTATTCTGTTATGTCCATTATTAGTCTGTTATGTCCATTATTAGTCTGTTATGTCCATTATCTATTATTCTGTTATGTCTATTATTAGTCTGTTATGTCCATTATATATTAGTCTGTTGTGTCCATTATCTCTTGGCTGGTTGTCTAAGGGGTTATCTCTTCATCTGTCCTTTGGTTTTTGTTCAGACCA
>OOFB01008686.1:29755-43855 GCA_900323305.1 Trachyrincus murrayi | reverse complement strand
TGTGTGTGTGTGTGTGCCTGCCTAATTACTCAACAGAGTAGCCTAGATTTAGTCTTACACGGCATGTCCCAAATTAGCATCATCATATGATGGTTGAATACATTTAGTTTCTAATACAAATGTTGTATTTAGGCCTAGCTACAAACCACTTTTTCATGAATAAACGAGTGGCCTATTTTAGGATAAACAAACGTCAAATTTCTTTTCTAGGTGTCCAATGCTATCTGCACAGCAGTACAATATAATCCATGGTATCTAGTAGGCCTACATTTGTTTGGGATTACAAACAAATTCCGTGTATATATCAGAATCAGAAATACTTTATTGATCCCCGGAGGGAAATTGGTTACACTGCAGTTGCTCACAAACTCTCTCTTTACAAGTGGGAAGTATATAAGAATAAGAAATACTAAATACTAGAATTATATAATATATATACTATATATATATACATAGCATGTACACAACATAAATATATATAATAGTAATACAGTATACTGTATATGGAATCTATATTTTACCGGAATAGCTGCCAATTAAACTCGGCAGTTGAGGCACGTGTTTTACTATGCAGTAATAGGTGGACATTATCATCATGACTGCAGTAAAAAACAAAACATGTCTAATTTTTTTTTACTTATGTCTAATCTATGATATAATTGATATATTTAGTATTTTGCTGCATGTTTTGGGGGGGGGGTTTAACCATGTGCTCCTATATTAAATGCGGTATAGCAGACTCTCACTGACAGACATGGCGGGTCTGAGATTCGCCCGGTCACGAGAGCAGGTACACACACACACACTTCAAAGTAATCTGACCCAAACGCGCTCGAGGAGCAGGACTGGAGACAGCTCTTCAGTGACGCGGATCAGGTTGCGCCTGCGCAAAGGAGCGTTGTGACAAAAGGCTTGGCGATCTGACCGGAGGGGAGACGGGGAGTTCTCGGTGTTTTGTTTATTTAAAAAAAAAAACGATCACAAGTTTACACCCAAAATGTCGGGTTTCGACAGCAACCCCTTCGTAAAATCTGTGGACGTGAATCCGTTTCAGGTGAGCCAGACGATTTTGAAAGTAGATACAGCGGGGTGACCTAATATCGTGAACGTTTCGGAGCGGACTGTAAAGAGATATGTTGAATCAGAACCTGTTCGGTAGGTGCTGGGTTCATGCCTCAGCATTCCCAGGCACACATAGCCGGCACATACATGTCACACGCAAATTAACGTGTTGTGTTTTGTCATGTAGTATTTCAAGTCGAATATGTTTAGGCTTACATATTAGGCTATAGTGTTCGGGGGATGGGGCTAGACTTACCTGCACAGGTATCTCGGGCCATGCACCTTGTGTACGATTTCAGCGGCGGCTCACATATTGTGCGACTTGCATTTTAAATGAGGGATCGTTAGTTAAGACAATAGCTTTTGGCAATGACGTGTTCTCCAAAAACCACCTTTTGTTGATCTACAACCAACAATTTCTTTCATGACAAACGGAACAACCCCGAAGGCCCGGATCCATCTACTGCCGTGTGACTTTTTTTTCCCAACGAACGTTATACAAATTTTGCAGACAGTTTTTCATAACCGAATTAAGTTGAATATAAGTGAATCATGCCCTGGTACTCTTTAAAGGACTCGTCGATCGCAGAAGCAACCAGCGGGGCACTGGAAGCCCGAGCAGAATTCAACCCGTTTTCAGGAGATGGACTGGTAAGGCTATGGTGATCATTTTCACCTAGTTCATTTTGGATAAGTGGATGATTGAACCTTTGCCTAACGATTGCCTATTATTGTGTAAACAGTCTGGTAACCAGATGCGTACAGTTTTGATGTTGGTTTTTTTACCCATTTTGCAGGGGAACAGTACAACTATCCCAATATCCTCTGCCCTATCCCAACCTGCTGTCTTACAGGCGTCCGTGGAGACCAGCATAAAGGTGAGTAACCTGTAATACAAGAAAGTAGATTCACGACCACGGCACAAAACAAGATTAAAAAATGTATTTCATGATTCACAAAAAAAGAACAAGAGCTTAAATGCACAAAGAGATGCTTGCATCAAAAACATGTATGAACGAAATCTGCACATTTGTGTGTGTGGTGTTTTGAGACTGCGTTAGGTTCTTTTCAGCCTACTGGCTGTTTACGATGTCTAGTTTGAACTGTGTGATTCAGGATCACCACACACCTTACCCCTTCCTGTACTCCACACTGAGGATTGTCAGATGGTCTGTAACAGTGAATGACCCATCGTCCGTTACATTTAGAAGATGATTTTAGCACATGATTTTGGGAAACGAAATTGCTCAGATGCTAAGTGTTGTGGTTGTAGTAGCCACCTGTTGGTCCATGAAAGCTTGTTCTCTCACTCCTCCCGGGTCCAGTCTGCTGCGGCAGCGGGAGCGGCCAGCCTGGCTAAGCAGCAGGAGGAGCTAGAGAAGAAAGCGGCCGAATTGCAACGTAAAGAGCTGGACTTCCAGAACCTGGCCGTGGGCAGAGGACTACCCTTGGGTGGTAAGACAGACTAGATCTGGGCCTGGCCTGAAGCTTCACATTGTGTTTTCATTTAATTTAAATCTGAATCTATATATAGTTATTGCAATTGGCTTGTCTCCAAGTTAATTGCAATAACAAGATCTATAATATTAGAATAGAATCTAACTTTATTTTGCCCGAAGGGGGAATTTTTGTGCACATGCACAGGGTTGCATATTAATAAATCTTGGTGCAGAGTAAGCAGGCATTCTGTTTTACATGGAAACTATAAAATTGGCTTCTTTTTAAAACATTATATTACGTATTGTTAATTGTAATATGACTTTGTGGATGGTTTCTGACAGAGCGGGTTAACAACTGGCCACCTCTTCCAAGGATCTGCCCAATAAAGCCCTGCTTCTACCAGGACTTTGAGGAGGACATCCCAGACCAGTACCGCAAAATCTGCATACGCATGTACTACCTGTGGCTCTGTACGTACACCCCCAGAACATAGAGAACATAGTAACATATAGAACATAGTAACATAGAGAACACGGTAACATAGAGAACACGGTAACATAGAGAACACAGTAACATAGAGAGCACAGTAACAGAGAACATAGTAACAAAGAGAACATGGTAACATAGAGAACATGGTAACATAGAGAGAGCATGGTAACATAGAGAACATAGTAACATAGAGAACACAGTAACGTAGAGAACATGGTAACAGAGAACATAGAGAACATGGTAACAGAACATAGTATTCCTCTCATGTAAAGTGATGTTGCTCATATTTAGTATTGACTGGTTTTCACTGTTGTCTACATTTGTACATTGTGCATTTAAAGTAGTTCCTCCTCGAGTACCTCCTTCTCAGGTAGAAATAACCTTTCTTTTGATTTCTCCTGAGCATGTACAAATATCTGTTCAAATTATTTGAGTTGGTCACTAAGAACAGTGGAATAATTAGCACATGTAAGATAATACTTTTTAAATGTTTTATTGCTCATTAATTCGTCATTAATGGCTTATCATGTAAACATATCTTATGAACTTGCTCTGAAATGTCATTCCCTGTGTGTTTTAGTTCACTGCACCACTCTGTTCCTGAACGTGTGGGCCTGCCTAGCTTACTTCATAGCAGACTCTGATTACGGTGTGGACTTTGGCCTTTCCATCCTGTGGTTCATTCTCTTCAGCCCCGTCGCTTTCATCTGCTGGTACAGACCTGTCTACAAAGCCTTCAGGTACGTCTTCTCTTGTCCTATCGACATAGTGGTTTCACTCGCATACAATGCTATGTTTTTATTGTGTGTGTGTGTGTGTGTGTGTGTGTGTGTGTGTGTGTGTGTGTGTGTGTGTGTGTGTGTGTGTGTGTGTGCACATACTTAATACCAAGTAATAATGTGTATTAATCGTATTTTGGAACTCTAAGGTCCCTTTCACAAGCTTAGTTTGTTTGGTTAGTCTGAATCAGAATGAAATTTATACTTTTGATACCTACCGTACCTGGGGTTCAACCGTACCGGGGGTTCAACCGTACCGGGGTTCAACCGTACCTGGGGTTCAACCGTACGGGGGGTTCAACCGTACCGGGGGTTCAACCGTACCGGGGGTTCAACCGTACCTGGGGTTCAACCGTACCGGGGGTTCAACCGTACGGGGGGTTCAACCGTACCGGGGGTTCAACCGTACCAGGGGTTCAACCGAACCGGGGTGCAACCGTACCGGGGTGCAACCGTACCGGGGTTCAACCGTACCAGGGGTTCAACCGTACCAGGGTTTGGTTAAAACGGACCAAATTGTGAGCTTGTGAAAGCGCCCATAGCGATCCATTGGCTTCTCTTTATAAGCAAAACCTAATAACATGTATTTGTGTCTTTTTTTCCTGTAGGTCTGACAGTTCCTTCAGCTTCTTTTTCTTCTTCTTTGTGTTTTTCTTCCAAGTGGCCGTATACATCATCCAGACGGTGGGCATCCCCAAGTGGGGCAACAGGTCAGTGGGACACCACATGCACACCCTTACCATGGGCAATCCATCCATCACAATTCATGTGCATCCTGTTCAAATGTGATTATTTATTTGTGGGTTTATTTTACTTCTCCACCTCAAGTATCCAGTATGTCTACTTCCAGTGCCATAAGTCTTCTATTGTTGTCCATAAAGTTATTGTACTGCTCCTAGAAATAGACAGAAATTTCTGTCCATAAAGTTATTGCACTCAAATATCCCTCGGGATTATTTAATGAAGGTTTTCTGGAGTACGCGAAGAGTACGTGGAATAGAAACACAGCGAACGGTGACAAAGCAACAGGACTTTGTACAAACACATTTCACTTGATGTAATGGGTTATTTTGGGTGACAATTCAACACGGAAGAAATGCCATACTATCCGTTGATAGAGCAGGAGAGAAAACATTGCTCTCTCTGGGGGTTTCATTGGGATGTGGGCAATAGTAAAAAAAATCAACAGAATCACGCTGGCCTCATCCTAATAATGACTAGCCGTGTGGCGGGTTTTTAACGTGTGTGAATGGGTTAGCGTGGGTGTTGGGTTTCTCCTCACACCTGTTTCTTGTGTTGGACTGTGGGTACACCTTATCTTCACCTGTATCTCCCATTTCCTACCGGCGTCTCTTTGTCACAGATCCCCGCGGCTCTGAAGTTGGTGCTGTGCTCTCTCCTTCACACTTTCCCATAGGTTCTCCGGTCTTGTCTTCAGCTTTTCATATTAGAGAGTCCATCATTCCACATTTCAGTGTGGTTAGATACAATGGTGTCGTCTTGTTGCCGTATCTGTTTTATTAAAGAGTTGTAAAGAGAGAGAAAGCAGAAAAGAAGAGCAGAAGAGATCTCTGCTCCCTCCCTCCCTACGTTTCTCCGCCATTGAGAAGTGTTGCATTTCACACACCTGTGATTGACGGGCAAGCTGGATTCCCCAAACCAATCACTGAAGAGATGCCCTGATTGGTTAGAAATAAGCAGGGGGCTGTCTAAAATCTAAATTGTCTCATACAGAGGCAGGTGCAGTCAACTTGAAACAGATATTCTCACAGCGCATTTCACTCACTAATAGCTGACAGATGGCTATGGCATTTCTAACAAATTACACTCAAATAACAGCTCTTAAATCCTACCTGCAGCACCTTTTTAAGCGCTTCAACACAAAATGTGTCCCGTGAATACATTATGTGGTGATTCTACTGATGTTGTTTTTTCCTGTGTTGTTGACAGTGGATGGATCTCGTCTATATCCATGATTGGTACCAACGTGGCTGTGGCTGTAGTCATGATGGTGGTGGCAGGTTTCTTCACAGTTAATGCTATCTTGGCTGTCATCCTACTGAAGATGGTAAAGTATATTGATATGATGTACATGTACTCGTGTGTAGAATTTGGTTTCAGTGCCATTGTTTTGCTGTTTGAGTTTGTATTGCTAGACTGCATTTATTGGGCACGGGGGCTGCAATGTAGTTATAGTATAGTAACACAATAACAGCGTACAAATCGAGTGTTTCTCATTTAAAAGTCGGCAAAAGTGAGATCTTGAGTGTTAAGGATTCTAAATAATAACACCCCATTCGTTTTAAAGATGACTTGCCGCCAACCCAGTTCCGACCTTTTTGTGTCTTACGTTCTCCAGGTCCACTCTAAGTACCGTAATACAGGGGCCAGCTTCAGCAAGGCCCAGGTGGAGTTCACAGAGGAGGTCATGACCAATCGGTCCTTCCAGAGGGCTACAGCCAACGCTGCTACGTCTGCAGCCCAGGGCATGTTCCAGAGGAACTAGGGGAAAACCTCCTCAATTGTGTTCACGTCCTGGACATCACGCCAGGTCAGGGACAAGGTTTATAGAACTGTACGTAGGTTTCACACTCAAAGATGTGTATGAAGTTTTATAAATCATAATGAAATCTGTGCACATGAACAGGCGTCTTGTCCCATCCTGTTAACACAGAACTTATCCTGATTTAATATTAAGGGGTAATGGCTCCCTTTTTAGAGGTAAAAATGACTACGTTGTTCAAGTCAAAGACATAAAGCGGATAATTCTAAGGTAGTTTGATAACGTTAGCTCAGGGATAGCGATCATACACTGGCCTCTAATTATAAATATACAAATATTGATGTGTATTTGATCACGTAATACCACATAACATGGTTACAAAGACAGAGCTGCTCTTTTCCTCTCGTGTACCAGCAATTGTCTTCGTATATACCTCATTAATATGCATACAATTATGCACGTGGTGGATATGAGTATGCTGTTAATCAAACGAAGTCACTAGTCTTTCTGTAACATAATAATCTAGCCTACAAGCATGGCCTCTCTCCTGGACTTGGTCTCCTGGTGAAAAAGATGGAACAAGAGAGTGATGTATGAGGGGCACTCATCTTTGTCATCAAAAGAGTTCCCCATCTTCTTAATGTGACAAAGTGTGGCATATTAAGCATGCCCAAGCTGCTCTCCTGGGAAGTATCTGTCTTGTTACATATTATGTATTGGGGTTTGGGGCTGTCTGTGTTCTAATATCAGATACAGATTTGGTATTTATGAACAACTCGCTGTCCATATAAATTTCCATTGGTGGGGCACCTAGAGCTTTCCAAGGTAGGACCAGTTAAACTTGAACTAATTCTTTTAAATCTTTTGTACATATATATTTATTCAGCCTTTTAAATATTTTATATCATCTGAACACATTTTCAAGAAAATACAAAAGATTTTTAATATAATATAATATAGAATACAATAACACATTTTGAATTTTAACCCCAGATTATGTGACTATATTGAAAGTAAAACTGGTATGCCTGATTTCTCAAATGTTTCTTTCTGTCTAAAATTATTAAATGGAGATTTAGTTCGAGGATGTTTGTATGATACATTATATATATATATATATATATAGTATATATTAGGGGCTTTGTATGAAGGGTAAGGTATGAAGGCATTTTTGTTTTGCACTATTCTATCTAGTTACTGGAATACATGAAGTGAGATTTTAAGGTCAAATGAAGATGTGACTTAACTGATACATTGATATAAAGATTGTTACAATGTTTATCGTTTATTCTACTGTAGTACCTTTTAGTCATTATGGGCAGGCTGGGTAATCTTAGAAAATGGGAAGTTTTAAAGATGAATTATTATTGTTGGTACAGATTGTTCAAAAATGAGTCTTGAGAAAGTATACTTAATTGATCATATTATGGCTGTGATTCCAACACTATTCTTGGCTATGAGAACTGTACATTTCTTTTTCTAAACGGTTTTAATGTTATAAAGTGTACAGACAGTACAGACAGTTTGACTGTCTTTCTGAATGACTTGTTACCTGCACTACTGCTTAACCGGTGGGAGGACCACCATTTGGTGCATGCAAGTCGTTCTAATATAAGTGCAATTCCGAAACTGATGTAAGTGCAACTTGGTGATATTTTTCCAGTTTGCATTTGTTTTGAACAATCTTAATACTTTTTCAGGAATAATGCTGTGCAGAGTTCTGCCTCATAAAAAGTGAATGTGGTATGTTGTCTCATTTACAGTTGCTCAATAAACTGATTGAAAGTGGTTGAATTATGGTTTTTTCGTAACTTTATTTAAATTTTTTGCCAATGTTATTCGGCCATACTATACCCTTTACTGTTTTTGCATCAACATATTATTTCACGTCAGTACAACTCAGTCGTATGCATTCAAGTCAATTCAAAGTGTGACATAGATTAAGTTACTGAGTAACATTGATTGATACATAGATAATAGATAACATAGATAACATTTAACTGTAAAAAACAAACAAAAAAAAAACATGAAACTACTCTTTTGGTAGTCATTTCGGGATTTATGCGTGCAAATATATGCCTCCAATATAACTTATTAATGATGATTAATGAAAATGACAATATTTATTGACATGTGTCCACATGTGGTAGTAATGCTCAATGGTAGTTGACTGCAAGAGATCTACTTCAAGTCTGGTGTCCATGGTGTCATTATAGGTTCCATACAAGGTTTTCAAAATAAGAGTACTGCTACTAGTACTATTGCTGCCAGTACTTCTTGTATCTCGAGCTGCTGTTAATGCATGTACCATGGTCATTACTACTGCTACTTAACCCTGCTGCTTCCCCCCCTTACTGTTATTAAACGCTCTTATATTAAACATTCAGTTGCTATGTTAAGCAGGAGATGAAATCACTAGGGAAACGTACATTTGGTTTTCTTTCTGAGAGTGGATGGAGCACTTTGAAAGCCAAAAGGCCTATGCTCAGTACAATTCCTTTTCTGTTGTTCCGGAAACAGCAGGTGAGTGTCTTAGGGATTTACCTACAACACGGCAGACCGCCTAACCCACCAAACTATCCTACATTTGGGTTCACTAGGCCTTTGTTGTAATATGTGATTTGTGTTTACAGGCGCACACTGGCATGAATTTCAGTACCTTTGGTGCTTTCTGACTAATCATTAGTCGTAATCGTTAGCCATGGCTGTTAGTTGCATGGCGTTAGTTGTGGTGAGCTTGTCCCTCAACCTTTGGAACTGGTATACATTGGGAGACTTTTAAAGTCTCTGGCAAATACATTGAGATACCAATAAATGTACATTGTTGAGAGGTGTGTGTGTGTGTGTGTGTGTGTGTGTGTGTGTGTGTGTGTGTGTGTGTGTGTGTGTGTGTGTGTTTGTAAACATCCTTTCTACACAGAATAAAACTGAGAAATAATATCTACCTACTTTCTTGTAAATAAACCTGAAAATATAGCTTCCTGTATGAATCATATCCACACAGTTGACTTCAGTAAAATTAGGTTGTCAAGCACAATCTAACAAGATATCAGCTACTGTGTTTGAATGTGATTTCTCATACAAATGAGGACACAGACACATTTCAAATGTTTAAAAAAAAAAATCAAAACATCAAACGAGTCTGGAATTAAGTTGTTTGAGGTATCTGCCTTTTATATCCCTTGCTTGGCTTGGATATGTTTAGTTCACGATGTCTATCAGGCTGCAAGATTGACACGGATGTAGCCAATCAGAGAAGAGGGCAACGTCTCACGACCCTCCTCCCACGGATGTCACCATGACAACCGCTTCTCGCGTTTGGTTGCTAGAGTCAAGATGGCGGAGGAAGAGAAGGAGTCGGCGGTGAGTGCTAAACTCAGTGTCTTCTAAACATTCAAATAACCCTTTTCATTCAGTTGTCGGCAGTTCCCATACTACGTGTTACTATTGTTAACATGTGATACATCTTACACACATTCTCTCATACATGGCTGCAGATGTCACCACATTTCCTCTAATTGTTGGCTAATGCAGCTAACTGCACAGTCTTTAATCTCCCAGTTGCCCGAAGATAAATGAGGCCACCGGGCTGTCTGCTGGTAGTAGTAACTATTAACTTGACATCCTTCACCGTTCGTTTCATTAACTACTACCTCTGTGCTGGTGGGGAAGCTCTTGATCTAGATGCATATAGTCAGATCCTGTTGTGCCATGGTGAAGCTCAATAGTAGGAAAGACACACCGAAAAAGCTGATTTAATTACCTGTCTAAGCCTTTTAGTTAATTAATCTGGTGTGTTGTTCACTTGTTTTCACTTCTCTCCCACAATCCCACGGGAGATATGTTGAATTATACATGATGTCACTATCATGAAAGTTACATCTGGACTAGTGTCTATTTAGTCAGCTGAAATGATTCAAAGGATGTTTTATTTATTTATTTTAAGGTTTTATTTCAGACTTTTTGTACGACACTTTAGATCTGTAATCCCGTGTAAAACTCTCATAACTACTACTTGTACTTCTTTTTAAATGAAATGTATTGATTACTTTTGCTTTACTTATTTCATTTTCCTCTGGTTGTTTGTGGCAGCTCCCCGTCGCTACTGAGCTCAAGAAACGACGCGCCCCTAAAGGTGGGACACATCTTTAAGCCTGACTACGTTCATATGTAGGCCTGCATCATACAGGCTTGTTTTGTTGGTCTTTTTTTTGTATTTAATTCACACTTAATGTGTTGATCCGTCAGCATTCTCCGCAACTCCACAACTTAAACGAAAGCAGCTCACACAGTAATGGCTTATATGGATGTTTAATAGAAACCTATATAAAATAGTCAAAACGTACAAACTGAAACTGTTTTCCTGCAGAGGGCGATCTTGCCCTTTTTTCCACTATAAGTATTGTATCGTCTAAGCAGGCCTTCATATCCATTACATGTTGAATGTTTCATTTAATCGGTTACTGAATGCCAATTAGGCTAGTCATTTTGTTTGTTCGATAATCATATCTTAAATATATTCAAAAATATTACTCCTTTCAGATTTTTCTTTGTTATAATATACATGGTTTATGATTTTGAAATTAATTATTGATTAAATAGTCAATAATAATGCAAATGTTCCGGTGTAGGACTACATTTCGGTTAACCTTTTGCTTTAAATGTCTGCATCATATCTTTATGTAGAACATTTCTGTCCCGACGCTCTCTATCAGTAGGACATACTAGAACACGTGCAGGCGAACAATGTGGAACTTGGACTGACCCTATAGATCTATGACCCTATGTTTAGGTGTAGTATGGTATACTTGCACTACGTAGGCCTATTTGGTGGTACATTCTGTGTTTCCCATTAATGTTTTTCTTTTTTTCTCCTCAATGTTCTCCTCAAAATGATGGATGATCATTGAAACTGAAAAATGTGCTGTGAAAAGAAATGGTTTATTAACGTGCTAAACTATGTACGGTTTATTCATACTGTGTTTGGTATTCACACACATCCAGAATATATTCGTGGTGTTTTTTTGGCGCACTGTGATCTTTGAGTTGAGTCGCTGAACCCCCTGAAGGCTTCCACTTCTACATGCCAAGTCTTGCAGCGAAAACTTTTCGGCGGCCAATATGATTACATTTTTCACCACGCGCTCCATGTGTCTTTTGATCTCAGCATGGCGCTCATCCTCTTTTAAACAGATGCTTAAAAGAGCTCGGAAGGCAAATCTTTCTTATAGCATTAGCAAAATCGTACGCCGCGATGAGCGGAATCCGCCATGCTTGCGATGAAGTTGTATTTCCGTCCACAGGGCTAAATGCGGCGGGCTCCATGCCGTGCTCCTCGCCCTTTTGTTTCCATCCGCTCTCCATTCACAATGCCAGGGATAACATGTCACATAGACACGTCCCTCCCAGAACCACCCTCATCCCCCCCAAGTCTGCCCAGCTTTAGTTTCTCTACGTGGATTTTGGAGTGCCACGGGGCCACAGCTGAAACCAAGAGACAAGGATATTACTGCTGCCTCAGCAGGAGAAAAGCCGATTAAGTTACTGCAAATAGGGCCTGCTCCGCATCTTGATGTGGCAAAATACAGTGTGGAGAATGTGCCGTTTCTCAGTCAGAGATGGAGGCGACTTTTATGAAGCGGATTGAGAAATCATTAGGCTCATTGTGCTGTTTCAGAAGCAACAGACCCCTGGCATAAGCGCTAGAGGCTAACTGTATTATTTTACACCAGAACATCATTAACAATGTTTTCCAGAGTGAGCAGGAAATTCAAAAGCCCACGTTGACTTCACAACACACATCCTTTTTTTTTTTTTTTTTTGCCTTCGGAGAAAAGTAGAAGGCGGAAGATAACAGGATTACCAGGATCAAACCAGAACCTTACAGGATATAATATCGTACGGTCATACGATCGGCTTCGACCACTCTACCTCACAGTCCTATACCTAAAGCCTTGTATTGAATTGATCCTCATTCCACCCCAGCTTGCTTTCTTCTGTCAGTCTATATGCATTATGTCTCCAGCCAGCAAACCCCCTGTTGGCTGGATACATTGTTGCCTAGGTAACAAGAAGAATATGCTAACATGCATGAGCAATAAGAGACATCACAGTAAAACTCACACAGCTTCCTATCAAGCTGACAAGTACCTGGAGAGAAGAAAAAAAAGGCTTAGCCCAGGGATTTGTCACATAAAAGATTTGCTATCACCTCCAAGGTCAAAATTATATATCCAGCCTTCAAATCAAATAAAACTGAATATAAAATAAATTAAAAACAATTATTCAGAGGGGTGGATTCAAGATGTAACACAAAACAATCTTTTTCCTCAGCTCCAGAGCTGCCTATCCTGGAGAGAAGGAACTGGCTCATTCACCTGCACTATATCCGCAAAGACTATGAGACCTGTAAGGTGAGCAGCTTCTCTCCACCCTCTCCGTCTTGATCCTGTCCGTCACTGACGTAGATGTTTAGTTTTGGGCCAGGTTGACCTCTTCGTGCAGTGCAAGGAACGGCGAAGGATTTGTGGCCGGATACGCCCCGACAACCCTTTTATTTGTCTGAGACTGTACATTCAGTCATCATCTCCCACCTGAAAGGTCTTTAGTTCAATCCCCTTGTTTATCCATGCCCGTCCGGGAGTACTTGTTTGAGATGCTTAACCCCTCCCTGCCCTCTGGGTAAGCCATGTAGCTGACCCTGGCAAACAGACTCTCACTCAAAAGTAACGTCTACGTCTGCAAATATCCACAAAGTCCTAGACACTGACCAAACGAAACAAACAAATCCTTCTCCTACCCCTCGTGAACCTCTCAAAGCCTAGCGTCTGTAATAAGGCCGCTTGCCTAGATCCATGGTTTGTTGGAACGGACTTAAACTGGATAGAGAACCGTGCTGACCGCACAATACAATGCATATTTGTTACAGTAATGGAAAGTCCCTACTGTACACTGAGCTTTCATGTGATTGTAAAAGTATAACCTTTTCATCTTAATTAAGCTATTTACCTTTACAGATATTTATGGGATGGTGAGAAAGAATCTCAAACACTAGTATTCTTCATTTTCATCATGGATCTAATTAAATCGGTTAGCCAGCCTTTAAATGTATGCTATAATTAGTTTCACCACTCTCATGGATTTACTTAAAAGCCTCAAGGGTTTTTCCCAATAATTCCACCCTTTATTGTTTAATTACGAATTAATTATTATTTATTTAAATGTATATCTCAATTCCATTGGACCCAGGCCATCATCAAAGACCAGCTGCAGGAAACCAATGGGATGTGTGAATATGCCATATATGTGCAAGGTAAGCCACGGGTGTCCTAATCAACACCCCTCTGTACAGACTAGGCATGTACCGGGCACATCTACTCCTCCAGCAGTCATGGAAGAGTATTCCATCGCTGCTGCGTTGGTGCAGCTAAACTCACTAGCGCACACACCACACACACACACACTAGCACACAATGCATTTTTGCTTCCTTCTAAAATATGCATTGTGGACCGCCCGTTGTGCTTCTTAGTTTTAATGCATCGGTTTAGCCCCCTTTCAATGCACGAAGGCAGAAAGAAATGGCTTCTTCTTTTCTCCCCTAAGCGCTAATCCTGCGGCTGGAGGGGAAGATCCAGCAGTCCCTGGAGCTGTTCCAGAGCTGCACCATCCTCAGTCCAACCAGCACGGACAACATCAAGCAAGTGGCCAGATCCCTGTGAGTTCTGGGCGCTCCTGGCTAACCCCGGCCCGCCGTCTTCATCATCTGACAACCAGACGCTAGGGGGCGGGGGGGGGGGGGGGGGGGGGGGGGGGCAAAAAGGGAGGGG
>OOFB01008686.1:5673-29735 GCA_900323305.1 Trachyrincus murrayi | reverse complement strand
CCGGACAACCAGACGCTAGGGGGGGGGGGGGGGGGGGGGGGTGTAGTCGTATCCAAACAGAATGCCACTGATCATTTAAGACTTAAAGGTCAATGTTGACAACAAGCCGACTTTGCTGGTTGAGTGTGTCACGCATATGAATTGATATTACTGTCGGTTTGTTTCCTTTCACTAGCTTTCTGCTGGGGAAGCACAAAGCGGCCATCGAGGTCTATCATGAAGCTGCCAGGCTCAATGAGAAAGACTGGGTAAAAGAACAACATTTCTATTCATTAGTCTGTTTTATGTGCAATGGGGGAGTAGATGGATTGTAATTGTACATTTACAAAATGGGACTGTATCTCAAATAGTTTCTTACTTCTCTCTTTGTTTAAAAAGGCATATCGATGAAAATGCTGTTAGCTTTGTGAACTTAAAAAAAAAAATCAATTCTTAGAAGTTTCTTCTAATGCATTTCTGCTTCCAACTTCTTCTTGCCAGCATGGCTACTCCACTAACCTTGTTGTGGAATTCTAAATCATATCAAGATTATTGTTTAGCAGATGGTGACTGTATCTGCGGCCAGCAGCACTATCTTGCATTGCCCAGAGTCCTATATGTAATGTTGATTTGAAACGTAATCTGATTACATTGCAGTTTTGTTACTTGAGTAATGGAAAACTGCATTCCCCCACAGTGGTGTTGCAACTTTATACGTACTGTTATCGAGAAAGTGATGATCTAGCGGAGTCATCGCAATCTGTTTTGCATACTAAAGAAATCGTCCATCACTCGGAAACACTTGCTCGTACAACGATGATTTCAAAGTCACACTAAAAACCCACTTGTAATTCTGTTAGCGCTAGCTATGGCCCCATGAATGACTTGGCCTTTCTCTTCCCACCAGGAGGTCAGCCATAATCTGGGTGTGTGCTACTCCTTCATAAAGGATTTTAAACACGTGAGTATACCAATTTTCGCCACCGACTGTTTTTGTGAAGGTCCGTCCCGTTAGCGATTGCCAGAGCTGTTCCTCCGCTCTCTCTCTCTCTCAGGCTGAGGAGCATCTGAACGCAGCTCTGCAGTTGAGCAAGCACGACAGGACTTTCCTGACACTGGGGAAGGTGCATTTGCTGGCTGGGGAGGTGGACAAAGCCGTTGAAGTGTACCGAAGCGCAGTGGAGTGAGTACAGCTTTGCGGGAACATTTGCCACATGTTAAGTGGTGGTGTTCGACTTCAGAGTGTTGAATTGAACGGGCCCTAGAAGACCCAAGGGCCTGTCGCCACTCACTTGGAAAAAAATGAACCTGCTTTCCATCTCGTCACTTGGAAGAGTTGGAACTCAACTCTTAACGTCGTCATTCTTGGAAAAACTTCTGAATGCAATTGCTTCAAATTGTTCCAATCCTTATCAAAAGCTGCTTCATTTCGATCTATTTGTCAGGGTGTATGTTTGGATAGTAAAGCCAGTCTTGAGGTGAAAGGCGGAAAGCAACATTTTCAAAGCAAAAAACATTCACCCCGTCTAATGATCCCAATTATCACCGTTGCTGAAAGAAGTTTGAGACGAGATACGCTCGTCAACAAAATAACACGCTTCAAAGCCATTCCAGAGATGTTTCACCCCTTGAGGTTCATTTCAATCTGCGCTACCTCCCTAAATGCATTAGACTCTGAGTCTTCTTTCGGTTCACTAAAAAGTTTGCATTTCCTTCTTAAAGCCTCGTTCTTGTGCTGATTATTGTAATCAGCGAGCAACGGTGTAAATAAGGAAAAGACGGTGGCAGGATTCTGCACCGAGACTCATTATGACTATCTCCTGTTGGGGGGTAAATGAATTAATCAAATGCCCCAACATGTGCTCTAATTCTAATGAGGGACACCACTGTGCACCCTCTCAGAACTCCCCGGGAGCCTTCTTATTCGCTACACTATGGAAATCCACCCCCCCCACAGGTCATAATTAATACTCTGCAATATGCGCTGCTGAATCAACCCCCAGATTGAGTAAGCAGCGAAATATTGGGCCCCTCTTCTGCCTGTGTTGGCTTGATACTTAGTACAGGTACTTAGTGTAATTGCATACACCGATCCATAGTGATTCTTTCCACTTGTGATGTATTGATGCCCTTGATGCAGGTTCTCGCCAGAAAACACAGACTTGCTGACGACGCTTGGCCTGCTGTATCTGCAGGTGGGTCAAATAAAAAACAAATAGGCCGTTGCCTGTTGGCCAGTGGCTTTAGATGCTGGACCTTTTGAGACGCAAGAACATGCATCATTTTTTTAAATCATATTTACAACAATATTTGTTTTAAATCTTTATTCAATCTTTATGTCTTCACTTTCTCCTCAGCTTGGAAAATACCAAAAAGCTTTTGAACACCTTGGAAACGCTTTGACCTACGACCCAAACAACTATACAGTATGCTCTTCATTACATTGTTTTTGCCATTCATTGCGTTGTGACTTTAGCCCCAAGCCCATTGGAGCCCTGGACGCTCGCTGTGGTGAAATGTGTCTTTAATCAAGTGGCGTTCCCCAAGGGAGGCTCCTCCTTCTAAACCCTGTTCCTTCCCAGGCCATCCTGGCTGCAGGAAGCATGATGCAGACCCACGGAGACTTTGATGTGGCCATGAACAAGTACCGCGTGGCTGCCTGCGCCGTACCCGAGAGCCCCCCCCTCTGGAACAACATTGGCATGTGCTTCCTCGGCAAGAAGAAATACGTGGCTGTGAGTGGTACTGTCCAAACAGGGTCTTCTTGTTTTGGTTCATGTATCTTGGAAGCAGGGCTCTGACAATTACCGGTTGTTCAGTCTGCAGAACGTGTCGGAAAGCGAAGTTCATTCAATGAAAGTCTTTCAATGATGAAGGCGTCTCAATATTTTCCTAACATTTTAGTTGTGTGCATATTCAAATTTGTGATTTCACAAATATATCAAACCTGTCATGGTGAAATGTGTGAATAATAATTGGCCCGGTTTAGATGAAGACTGGTTGGGGTAAAGGTGTTTAAATAGTTGTTGTAGTGATATTTTTGGAGGGAAATCAGTTTTCAACAAAAATACACCTTATATATTTTAGTATATTGGTCCGTATGTATTGTTATTAAACCCCCAGCAAATGTAAAAATGGAAATCGATCTTAACATTGGGGTGTCAAACATTACTTGCTACTGCAGGTATAATCCATTTGCTTTGCCCTCCATCTGAATGTGTCCTTTGATCTAGCAGGAACTCAGCAATACGATCCAACTACTTGAGCAAAATCCTCAAGAAGTGCAGAGCATTTTTGTCAGCAAAAATACTTTCTGCTAAAAGCCCAAGGCAATGTCACAATTGATAAATCAGCAATACGGAAATGAAGAAATAATGCATGCAATTAGGGCTGGGATATATGGAGGAATATGATAACTGCACGTGAATCGATTACCCCACTATAAATCATTCATCATATTAAAATATTGGTATGATACCAGACCAAGTGTTTTGGAATAATACATATTTCAAGTTCCATATTCAGCTAACGTTAGGTGCACATCCTCTCTTCATAATTTTATCTTCAAATGGTCATGATATGACAACGTGATGCAATGCCAATGCAAGACCTTAATAATATTTAACTTTTTAGAGATTATGAAGTCAGGTGTCATAGTATTAGTAATAGTATAAATGACATGTTGCCTATTGTATACTAGAATTGAACACCATGACAATTGACCTGTTTCACCTATCATGTATGCCCAAATAAAATGGGGTTCCTGTATAGCCAATGTTTTGACAATAATAACAACCAATATTGGATGCTGTTGCCAACTAATAATATCCTACTATTAGTTTGAATAATATAATTCCCCCTCCTCCTCATATTAAGTATGCAATGGGCTAGCACACAGCTGGCTAGCATGTTTTGTTTATTTAGTTTATTTTATCAGATCAAGTCCTGAAGGTTTAAATCATATTCTACCTCCAGTTATTACCCACTTTAACGGTTGTTACGTGAAATGCGTCAAACTACGACGCAGGTCCTCTGCTTCTGACAAAACCAAAATGGCTACTGTGGGGTCCATAGCATTCAGCGCCATGGCCCGCAAACTCTGGAATGCTCTCCCCAAACATCTTCGCGATGCCATCTTCAAAGCCTGTTTAAAAACACACATCTTTTTACTAAACACTACTCCCCGAACAATACTTAGTCCTCACCTTCCGGTCCACTGCCCTGTATATGTATGCATGTTTGTATATTGTGCTTGTATGTACATTTATTTTTGTCTGTTATTTATCTGTCTTTGTAAAGCGTCCTTGAGGGCGAGAAAGATGCTATATAAAATATGGTTGTTATTATTATTATTACGAAAGTAACGTACGCTATATTCATGGTTTCTTCTAACCGCAGGCCATCAGCTGCCTGAAGAGAGCCCACTACCTGTCACCGTTTGACTGGAAGGTGCTGTACAACCTGGGCCTGGTGCACCTCACCATGCAGCAGTACGCATCGGCCTTCCACTTCCTCAGTGCAGCCGCCAACCTCAACCCACGCTTTGGAGAGCTCTACATGCTGCTGGCAGGTAGGCTGAGAGAGGGTCATGATTTGTGGCGTTGCATCTGAAACATAACATAACGAAAAACGGATATCTATCGGAAGTCCCTCCCTCCCTCTCTTCTCGCCTCTCGCCACTAAACCCATGTAACTGAAACAGATATCGCTCCCTCCGAAGCACGCTCGGAAGTCCCGCCCTCTCTCTCTCTCTCTCTCTCTCTCTCTCTCGCACGTTTGAAGCCCCCGTTCCAGGCGTTGCGAGATGAGAACACCTGGGAACGGTGTTCAGAACTCTCCTCTCCTAGTGAATGATTAATCATCGATCGATCACGACACAGTGTTCAATGAAAATACATCCCCGCCCGGAAACATACCCAAGGCAGGCCGTTGCAATGCATAGCATTAACACCGTGTCGCGATTGGTCGAAATACCTTGGATCCGGATCTGGATTTCTGCATCCAGTGACTCAAAATGTGGCGACCTAAAGTACAGACGTGTAGGCGGGAGTATCGTCTGTCTAGGGAGACTAGTAAATGAGTTACTCTACATCCAAATGTCATGAATGTAACTTCCTCCACAGCTTTTCGATTGTGTGCAATGGAGGTGGCTTAACTTCCAACCAATAGTATGATGGCACGTTTCCCTTCCACATCATATAACGCCTGCAACAGGCACGCCTGGTAAAGTGTTTCAAATTGGCATGGTCCAATTAAAGCTGCTGTAGGTAAGATTCAAGATTTGTAAAGAGAGAGAGCAGAAGAGAGCAAGATTTTGAAACTAAACAACCCAAAAAACGTCTCTCCACTCCCTCCCTACGTTTCTCCCCCATTGAGAAATGTTGCATTTCATGTACGTGTGATTGACGGGCAAGACTTAACTTGTGTTTAATATGGAAAATATTACTCATACAAACAAACCATAAAAAAAGACAAAAGCAGTTTCCAATAAGATGATTAAAAGAGCAAGAGCAGCAGTTTGTTTCGTTGTTACACCAAAACGTCCGCTTAATTTTTTCTACACATGTGGCAATGAACAAGAGTCCCTTGTGTGTACAGATACGTTCAACGTCCGCTCGTTGTTTTTGATCTCCTCTCCCCCAGTGGCCCTGACCAATCTGGACGACATAGAGAACGCCACCAGATCCTATGAACAAGCGGTGACTCTCGACGGGTGAGCGCCCACACAGTTTAACTTCATGAGAGCGGTTAGCGGTGACCTGCGATCTGTTTTGAACATCTGTTTAGAATCCATCGCCGTTCTTCATTTCTAAACTCAAATACATGTTCTATGAGTTAAAAGCGCTGAACTCCTGTCTGTTAGCTGTATTCTGCACGCCCAACCTAGTGTCCAGCAAAGCACTCGTCATGTGTTGACCGCTCTGTTTGATGTGCCGAGTGGTCCTCCCACAGATCCAACCCTCTGGTCAACCTGAACTTTGCCGTGCTGCTCTACAACCACGGAGACAAGAAGGGAGCCCTGCTGCAGTACCAGGAGATGGAGAGGAAGGCCAGCCTGCTCCGGGAGGGCAGCAGCAGTGTGGAGTTTGATCCTGAGGTGCTGAGAGATGGGTCTCACTCTCTGTGTGCTGTGTGTTTTTATAAGTCTATGTTTCACTGGGGCATCTTGAGGGTTGCTCTTTCCAGCCCTCAGCTTTCCTTGGCCACAAAAAACCCTTGAGCAATATGCATAATCCCGTAAATCCCCCTTTTCAGCGTTATTTTAGTTATTGTGAAGTGCGTATGGCAGTGCATATACTAATATGGAGTGTGTTTATATTCCAAAACAAACACAAACACACTGGCATCAGAGTCACGATAACAACGGTGCCCTGTCCCTGCCGCTGTCTTTGTCTCCTACTCTGCTACTCTGGCGACAGCTGGTAGACATGGCTCAGAAGATGGGGGCCGCCCTGCAGGTGGCAGAGAGTCTGGTGTGGACCAGACCGCCTGCCGACTCCAAGTCCAAACCCCGCTCAGCAGCCGCCACCAAGACCCCCGGCGCTCCCCTGGGCACCAACCAGGCCCTGGGCCAGGCCATGTCCTCAGCCGCCAGCTACAACAAAAAGATCCAGCTCTCAGCAGGTGGGTCCACCGCCGGGGAAGGGAGCAGCGGGGGAGGAACCAGCAGTGATCTGTCATTAGGACTGTACCGCTAGCTCCTGTGCGGAGCCCTAGCTGCTTGTTGGTCTGACTTGACCCAGGTTCATCAAAGGGATTCTGTGTTATAATCCGGTGCACCTAACCCACCAGGTTTATGAACAGATAGTCTAGCCTAGTGAATTTTTTTGTATATATTGCTTTTAGCCTTTTATAGCATTTATGTAGCGTAGTTCTAACTGGGTAAAGGGAAAAGACAATGTGCCAAGCAATTTTCTCGTTTTACTTCCATTGTCACAATGTTATAGTTCAGTGTCACTCTGCTGACAGTCCAGGTGTATTCATAACCTGCATCTCTCTCTTTCGTCTTATCTGTCGTCCTTTTCTGCAGCTCGTGGGGTTTGAGAGCAGCCACTGTTTATTAGCTGTCACTACAGCACTCTCACTGAGATGAGACCTCTCTGCCTCGTCTTAACAGAAGGCCGGGGCGGTGGAGTTATCGCTGTCACCTAGACTAAAGCAATAGTTTCACTATGTCTGCAGAAAATGAAAAAAAACCAAAACTGTCAGATGTGGGCAAAAACATTCCGTCGTGCAATTATTAGCCGACCGTCAGTGCTCTGCATACTGTAAAGCAGGTGGCCGAGAGTTCCACTTCACTGGAGCGCGTCCTCTGGATCCGCCTTCCCTTTGTGGCACTGTCAACAATAGCGCCAGCATTGCGGAACAATGCACGTGATATGCGCTAGTCGACAATATCAAGCTGCTGCACGGCTCTGTCACGTTCAGCCACTTAGCCACTTTACACAGCCGCTTCAAAGATGTACCGTGTACAGACGTACTTTGCAGATAAACATCGATTACATCTTATTGCGTATTGCGTGTACGCTGACTTGACAAGACGCTTGCTCATAAGTTATGTTGCATACGTCAGTAAGCTGGCCGTGTAGTTGTGTTACTCTGTGTGTTGTAGGAGGATGTGATCGGTGCTTTTCTTATAGGCTCTGGTCCATTAAGAGGAAGAAGCCCAGGCAAAATATTGTATGTTTAATGACCTATTATTATATACATTTTGTATGGTTTGAGTTAAAGAAAATTGCACAAGCTTGGATCAATTATGGTTTCAAGGATGTGCTTCAGTAATTCTTGTGCCCGTTGCACAGTAGATGTAGATGGCCTTATGTTACTCCCATTTAAAGGGCCCCTATTTTACCACCAGGTGTGAGTGTCAGTCAGTCTACCAGCCTACCCAGTGGACTGTACCAACTGGTAGGCTTATCTATCTATCATACATCTGGGTGGACGCTCCCACTTGTGATGTCACTAGAGTGTCTAGAGTCACTGGATTTTGAAACGGCTTGTAATGGCTAATCACACTCACCCCTGGTGGTAGCATAGGGCCCTTTAACCATATAGGTAAGGACATGGGTAAGGACAAGTGGTACAGCAGGGATCATCACAGCTGATGACAGAATCATGAAAATGTGCAGTATGAAATAACCCAACATGAAATAAATGTCTAGATAAATCCAGTAAAATGATGCCTAAATCATTCCAATACAATCGAAATTAATGACTCCATGGAGCCTGATGGTGTTGTGTGACTGCAGGAGCCACCAGGGGTCCATCCATGCCTCTGGAGCCCGAGCCTGACGCAGAGAGCGCCTCCAGCCCACCCAGCGACCCCCCTGGCTCTCCCGAACCCCAGGAGACCCCGGAGGCCCCCAAACTCCGGACCTCCAAGAGTAAAGCCAAGATGGTGGAGGGGGATTAGTCCTCGCCCTGCCAGACCCTGCTCTCCCTCACCTCATCCCTTTCACTTTCTCCTGTGATGCAGGCAAATTGTTTTTACTCTTTCATTTTGTTATAGTTTTCTTTCTAGGAGCTCATTATATATTTTATGTATGAATATATTCATATATTGTAAATGACGACTCAAAACAATCATAGTATACTGTGATTGTTTTAAGTGAATACAATCATAATATACTATGATTGTTTTAAGTGAGTATACAATCATAATATACTATGATTGTTTTAAGTGAGTCATCGTTATATCATGCTGTATATTAAGTCTTACTAATACAATTCAATTCTAATAAATGTATGAGCTGCTGATCACAAAAGAATTTCAGCTGAGGTTCCGTTCAAATAGATTATAGTATGTGAATGGACTTCAACTGAGCATTGTACTTTTGCCACATTTCAGTATTTGTGAAATATTAAGTCTTTTAGCTGTTTACAACCCGCCATGGGTTTATTGAATTATAGTCATCTTTTTGTGTAGGCCCATTATGTAAATAGTTGTAAAGACCAAGTTCATGTTATCTGTTATCTGTATAAAGTCATTATTTATTGCAATAAATAGTTGTAATAAATGTCATGTTCCATTTTTTCCTATTGAACGCAGAGTGGCCAAGAGGAGGCAGTGTTGATTCAGAATAGTCTGTAATAGTACCTGGTAAGTATCTTCACATTGTTACATTTACATTTGTTTCGCGTTTCATTTTGTTCTAGTTTACTTTTCTTCTTTTGGACCGCTCCCGGCTCGTCTCCGCTCCCGGCATCTCTTCCCTGATTGGTTTGATCAATCCGTCTTGCCTGTCAATCACATTCGCCCCACACAGCGTTGTAATCTCAATGGCGGAGAAACGTAGGGAGGGAGCTTATTTTGGGTTGTTTATTTAAAGAATCCAGCATCTTTAAATTAACATGGATACTATAGTTGAGCAGGAAATGGTAGTGAAAATAAGTAAGCTTTAATACAGGCTTTCAATGGAAAATGGTGCAACAGTGTGCAAGACATTATTTAGAATATGAATTACCTGAAGTAAAACCTGGAAATGTCGCTATAAAATTTGCCACATGGTTTGATGTAATGTCAAGTAAAGACAGAAACTTGCATACTACATTACGCTTGGCCAGTGGTGTGTCCAGACCTTTCTGACCGGGGTGGGGGGACTTATGCAGAGGTGGCATGTAGTACACACACACACACACACACACACACACACACACACACACACACACACACACTGAGTGTCTTACATTCCTGTGTTTAAAGTTTAATTTAAAAGACAAATAAACCTACCAATCACAATACAACAGAGTAGCACCCAGTCTCTACCGCTGCAGTAGGCACATATGGCTGCTCGTTGCAGTGATGTGAACCGTCCAGTTTGATGATATCTTATGATTCTTTTGCAAGCTGCCAGTTGCAAGCAGTTTCGTCGTGATTATTTAAATGGGGTGCAACAGATTAATGAACTACCCCTCCCAACTCCTATTGGAATGTGTGAAGTGTGATATTGGCGGCTATTTCCTTGGTCAGTCGGCAAACCTATCGCGCTGTGTGAGAGCCGGTAATGTGATCTATTTTATTTTAATTCTAAAAATAATTTGCACATGTGCTCCTAAATGTAAATTCACGTTTGCACAAGGGAATTTTTATTCGCATATGCGAGCGAAATGGTCACACTGTAGAGCCCTGGAGACAAGACCAGCGTAACCCCGGAATCCCTGAAGACTTCTTGACGATGTGTGGTTGACCGCTCTGCTCAAATCAAAACGTCTTATTCTTCTCTGGGCTTTTGGCAGGCTAGACACTACTCTGGCGCCTTCGGTTTACTCGTCAAACTGTTCAAACTAAATCCCGCCTCTGACTAATCATAGTTTAGGATTATGGTGTGGAACCTGGGGTGGCCCGTGACCCCAGGCCACTCCCTGAACACGCCACTGTGCTTGGCGTAGTTGAAAGTGTTTGAGGAGTATGGTGACTTTAGTGTGTTCATATGACTGGAGTTGCAGGCTACTGCTCTTATGATGGGGTGTTGAGAATGAAATATTGGAGCCGTGCCTTTGATTGCCTCGTTGCAGACACGTGTTAAGAATGGATTCACCCTCGGGATCTCATGGTTTCCTTTCAGATGACTCACGGGATTGATATATCAACATTGTTTAAGATTGTGGATCAATACCAATGGTACTACTTTTTAAATTGGTTTTGCTGCACACCTACATGTTTGTCATCATCATAAGCTATGAAGCAGCTACCCACTGTTCCTCTCAGGGCTCTACAATCACAACACTGCTCTAAAGCCCAAGATGATGAACAATGACTTCTTTTATTGCTGTTTTTATGTTACAAATATGCAAGTGCAACAAACATGCTACACACATAGCCAGACATGGAAATTAATGCCCGATAATGCTTGATGTCCCTGCGCTGGATGAACAATCCAGGTTCCAAACCACTGATGACAACATTATTTTTCTCCTTGACTGAGATCTGTATATGTACCTTCTATGAACGTAGGTAGCCTTACAGAAATGTATTGATTCATAACAATAAGTGGTTAATTGTTTCCGTACAGAAATAATTAATTAAAAGTAATCTATCTATGTGCCCCTTCACATTTCAATGCCATTATAAGCTACTTTTTCAAAATTCAATGGGTTCTATTACATTGTAATTTCTTCTTGAGGTACACCTCATATAGGAGTCAATATGTATAGATTTATTTCTAGAGCTTTATTACTGCTGGTGTTCAGGCGTGAACCAAACCCCAATACCAATAGATGACTCCATCTCTGGTCTTACCCGAACACATTTCTCATTCCTAAGAACTGCATTTTTCTTCAAGGTGGGGCGTTGTTGTTGTCTACTTAATTGCAGGCCTACTCCGTATAGCTTTTCCTTATCTTGATCGTCTCCTCGTCAAGCGGTGGTTTCAGTAAGTTAGAGATTGTGTTTTATTTGACTTGATTTGTTTCATAGCCTACCTCAGTGGAGAGGATCAGACCGAGAACGGTGTGTAGAACGACAGGCTAGCTAGGCTAATCTTGGACCCTCAAGAGGCGTCGCCGTAGGACAAACACAGGTGTCGCTCATAATACTAATTATGGGTCTAATTAACAGTAACACAGATTCCAAAACGACAAACCATTAAAAAAAAGAATAAAAGGAAAAGTTAAATTAAAAAGAAATCAGTCTGCTACTTTTATGTAGGCTACCAGGGTAGTAGACTAAACTAGTGAAGATAAGTCTACTACCAGTGTCCTGGTACGGGTAGTAGACTAAACTAGTGAAGATAGTCTACTACCCGTGTCCTGGTACATGCAAGTAGCAGACCCATAATCAGTGTTATGAGCGACACCTGTGTTTGTCCTATGACGACGCCTCTGTGAAAAGGGTCTGTTGGCTTACTAGAATGAGTAGAAAGAAAGACAATATTCCTCACAAACCTATAAACATTGGAAATGCATTTCCTTTAACATCATGGCATCGTGTCTTTGATGTAAAACTTAAATGAACGAATCTTTAATTCTCTGTATAGTACTATAGTACTTGCATAGTACGTGTTCTTTCAGGTGTGGTGTAGTTGGCAGCAGCTCCAGAGAACTGACATCAATGGTCATCTTGGGTCATGTGGACCTTGTCGTCCTCGTGCTTCTTCTGGATAATACGGTTTTCTCCCCCCTTCAAACACATGGTGCAGGTAAGGCTGAGTAAAGAAGAAGAACAAACTTTAATTCACAATTTGGGGTGCATGCGCAGATGCACCAACACACACAATACATGCAAGGGGGGAAGTGGCCGCGAACACAACACACACACACATGCAGGGTAGGGTGTCCAAACTGAATATGTTCTCTGCATTTTTCCCATCCCCACCGACCCTCCTCCAGGGACAGCCAGGGAGCAGTGGGCAGCCTCCAACACCGGCGCCCGGGGACCAATTCCAGGTGTTATGTCCTCATCTTCGTCACGGATGGGGACTGGATTTTTTGCATGTTTTTAGATGGGTTCATTTTATAGGAGGAGACCCAAGTGAGCACGGGGAGAACATGCAAACTCCACACAGAAAGGCCCAGGAGATAACCCACCTGGGCACCCCAGAATCAACAGCGCCCCAGGTGGGAATCGAACCCAGGACCTTCTTGCTGTGAGGCAACAGTGCACTGCCACACGGTCATGAATTTAAATGTGTGTGTGAGTCCCCCCCTGCCTGTGTTATTCAGCATAGCGTTCACCAGGGTCAGGCGAGGATGAATGAATGAATGAATGAATGGATGGATGAATGGTTTGGATCTTGCTTTTCTGCTCTCAATAGTACACATATTGGTGTTCTGACGAGTCTAAACGCCAGCTGGGTGGGGAGACAGAATGTGGATTCCGCATTCAGTCTCCCCACGCAGCTAACGTTAGAACTGAGATGGCCGCTAGGTGAATACGGCCCACATAGAGCAAGATAAGAAAAACACAAACATGGACATTCTTAGATCTGGGCCTGGCTTTGGACCTTGTCTCCAGCGATCACTTCCAGGAGTGCTGGTGTCTGTTGAATCCAGGCTTTGGACCTTGTCTCCAGCGATCACTTCCAGGAGGGCTGGTGTCTATTGAGTCCAGGCTGTGGTTGGAGACCCTGACGCAAGAGGTTGGCACAGGCAGGCCATCAGTACTCAAAACGGTTGTAAACCAAAGACGAAGCACCGTTGCCATGTTGGTGGCGTAACATTAAAGCTTCTCTTGTTGCCATGTTGGTGATGTAACATTGAAGCTTCTCTTTTTGCCATATCCAAAACCCCACAAGTGTTGTGCCTTAGGTCACAGCCGTTTTGAATGAGTCGCTATGGTTGCTCTTGAAAACAATGCAGCCAAGGTTTTCTGTCTGCTGAAGTAGCAGGAGTAATCGGTGTGAAGTTTTATTTCAGGTTAACCTGAGATTTCTTAATGCCTGAAGACAAACACTTGGCAAAGCGCTGTCATTATGACCCCTTGTTGTGTTCTGGATCCTAAGGGAGGAGTTCTGGTGACTTATCTTGCCTGAATACATTCTATAGGTGTCCCATTACGTCAAGTGGTTCTCAGGATTCCATCCTCACGTAAATAATTTTCTCTATAGTCTTAGTTAAATCTATAATAACGGCATAATAACTTTATTCTGCAGTTTAAAATATCTGAAAATCACTCTGCTGATATAACGGCATATGCGTTCATGGATATTTACATATGACAATAATATTAGTCAGAAATATTTATATTACACAAAAGTTTGTGGTACAATATTTTATCACAACTTCCGAATTAACTTTAATAACTACTAAAGTAGTTAACACTATGGTAAACCTACAGCCTACACCCTTTCTTAAATATACCGGTAACCCTACTGCATTTAATCTATTTTCATGAGAAGTTTCGAACAAATCAGAAGAAGTTTCAATGCACTAAAACATCAGAATCTTGGAAAAACAAGAAGCCTCGACTAGACAGACAGCTCCAGGTAAATAATTGTTCTGCTTTGACTGCAGCAATCCAGCGCTTCACACCACCTGCTGAACAGTGTCATGAACAATTCATGATGATAATGTCCCGTTGCGAAAGCACCATCAGTAGTTTATATTCATGTGAGAGTAGGCATGTTTGGGATAAATGTTTAAAGCCTCTTTGTCTGGACACAAAACTCAAACACCCAGTGTGCACGCTTGAAGAGGGAGCTCAAAGCTTGTCCTGGCGATACCTCTTGTTATCTCTGAAAAAATCAACAACGTGGTTCTTCACCACCACCCGAGTGATGGGTTTGGGCGTTCAATTATGATCCGTAAATGAGTCGCGGTACGAGACCAAACTAGACCATCAATTAAAGATCACAGAAGAAGTTATTTGAAAAACGTCATATTAACTTTAAGTCCACACAGGAGGTGAACAAACATCTTCTACCGTATTGTGATAGTTTCCTTTGTGCTGCAACAGCTAAAGGAACCATAGCCTTTGACGTGTTGGAAGCCGAACTCAAAGCTAAACAGCTAAAGGTAACATAGCCTTTGAAGTGTTGGAAGCCAAACTCAAAGGTACTGACATGAATGAATCCTCTGACGGCCTTAAGACAGATTGACGGCTAGGGAGGTCTTTTATTGAGATCTTTTGAACGTCTAGAGCCAAGTTCCATTTTGATTTCAAGCATTATTAAAAATACATGCTCTTTCATAATTGAACTTTAATAATGTTCCCAGGAAGGTCAGTAATCCTTTCATCTGTGTCTCAGGTTCACACTTCAGCGCTTCCATGGCAACTTGTGCCTTGAGGAAAAAAAAATCCCACAGTGAATAGCACAAAAACTCTGTGTGATGGCGTTTAGCTGGGTCAAAGCTCCGAGGGGAAGGAGCCATGATGTTTCTTCCAGCCACAAGGACCGCCGACTTCCCTTTGTACCTGAGTCCCTTTTCTTCTGCTACGCCAGGAAATGCTAAAGTTAAAGTAGTTTTTCAGATTTATTACACTGAGATGAAATTGCAATTGATGTAAAAACATGCATGCTGAAATACATTCACGCATTGCTATATTTTCAATATTTCTTTTTTTTTCCAACTTATAACTCACATTAACTCATATTTTCAAAACCTACTCCGTAGTCTTACTCATCGTATAGTACACCCAGACAAGCAGTAGTTAACGTTTAGTCATCTTTCCATCACCGCTTCTACTCAGGCATGGTGACACACCAGCAGTGAATATACCAGCAGCACATAAGGAGGTGATGTGCAACATGCTGGCGTGGACCGTGGCTGTGTGCTCATCACGGAGCACCGGGCCTTGCTGCAGCTGCTACAGGTGCACACTTCTCTCCTCCTCTCATTGGACAGTTCCTCTCTGATCACTCCTCAGCATGCATGGTTTGGTTTCCCCCAGATGGTTGAAATTATATTCACCAACCTTCCGATCATGCTTGCAGACATCCTTGGAGCATAGGACCAATCTGCCAACTGCTCTGGCAGCGGTGGGAAGCTCTCCATTCCCCCGTTTCCATCAGAGGTTCAACCGTCCTTGGGGGGGACAAATCCTAGATGGCATCTCAAGCGCAAGAATCCCTTGCTATGGCTTAGTAAGTTATTTTTGAGCTTGAGGTGCCATCTAGGATGTTCTCGTTTGGGACACGATCGATGGCTTCGATGAATTTGGCTGAAGCAGAGCACCATGTAGTACAGGGGTTAGTACATCATAGTATCGATACCACCAGGAGAATATGAAGAAGATGAAGAATATTGCACGGCAGTGGCCTTTTGACAATGATTATTACGTATTTGTGATTTTGCAGCGTGGAATTCAGTGTACATTTCCAGGAGTGGTCGTGAAGCTTTGCTGAGTAAACATAGAACCGTGGGCACGAGAAAAGACAGTGTTATCCTAACATCAGTCCTACTACATCCGTGTAGTTGACGAGGTTTAGGTTAATGCTGTTCAACATTTTCCATTCTGAAAACAAACTCAACATACAAATCAAGTTGCTCTGATTTTACTGTAGATACCAAATTGGCATTCAATCATTCAAATAGGCAGATGGCATGTTTAGGGTGCTTTCATATTTAGTTTTTAAGTTATGATTGCTATTTTGTTATGTCTAAATTATTTTACACTCACGCATTTTACACTTCCAGCATTGGAGAAATAATTTAGTTCAGGCCTAGTTCAGGCAGCAGTGGCAGCAGATATGTAAAACCAAACCGAGTGATTCAATGTCCCATATGGGGCACTTTCACTCCCTGCTCAGCCCATGGCTACCTCGTGAGCCATAAAGCCTTCAGAGAGGAGAAAAACTCATTTGTACCTCAGAACAAGATAGTGATTACAGCCATGTCCTCCATGGCACATGATGTATGTTGTCATATAGTCCCACCCAGACTATGCAAGGAATCATATTTAATAGCCCACCAGTGACTCCGAAATGTAGTGCTATTAAAACTGAGTCTGTTGTTCTGCTTAGTTTGACGTATGCCTCAAATTAAAATGCTAAATCCATTCTGAAGTTACGATTTGAAGGTTTGGCGATTTTGAGACACCATCTCCAATGGCCATAAACAATGAACTGAATATGTTGACGTATAGTCAGTCAAATACATACCATAATATATTATGTATAGTATTCTATTCTAATAGGTCCTTACTCCCACTGCACTATCACTTAGCTTCAGGTCAATGGCAGTTTATGTAAATGAGTTAAAATGAATTAAAATGGCAGGCTCTGATTGGCTACCTGGTGAAATAGACTACCGTAAAGGCTGCCATACTCTTTCTCTATGAGGTGGTGATGCTTTTCTATAATTGGTCTTCGGTGATTCCCGAACATTTATTTCCCCATGATGACCATAATGCCTAATTTTTACGATGTTAAATTCCTCCTTCCTTTTAATCGCACGCGCTGTAATGAACGGTGAGGTTTTATAAATTAAGCTGCTTGATTAGGTCTGTTGCCGTTGTTGGAGTTTTTTTATACCACATACTGTTAACACTGCACCTAACCCCACCCCCTCCTTTCTCCTGTATTAAACTGAGAGAACCCCTGCAGCTCCCCGACAGCCAGGCAGAGCTGCCTTATCAGTGCTTTCTACTCATCCAGGTTTTTTTTTTTTTTTTTGTGTCACTTTCCCGATGCGTCGCGTCTTTATATCACCCCAATGTGTCAGCGTGGGAGCTGTGAGTGACAGCCACTGCACACCGTATCCTGGGCACGAGAGACCATTTCATTAGGGCTTCGCCGCGCTCACTCCCAGATAACGGTTCGGCTGCTAATACGCTTCTAACGGAGACCGGGGGCTAACGGGAACCCGGTAACGGAACCCCTGGTCTCCGTTACAATTAGCTGTCACATTGAATCTGTTCAAAATGAATGTAAAACGAGGCAGGGGAAAGGGGTTGGGTTGTGGCTGGGACTTGAAGGGGTTTGTGTACATTGTAATGGAGGTCACTGTCACTGTCAAAACACACACACACACGCACACACACACACACACACGTAAATGAATCACCAATCATGATGTGACGTCTCCATAGATTTGTATTTCCATAGTGATGCTGGTTTGGCCTTGGATTTGAACATTAATAATCGCCCCGTCTACTCTGTGGACCAGTAGCCTCTGGCACTTTAAACAGGGAGCCTGGAAGTTTCTCATTGATCACAGTTTAGGAATCACTGAGATTACAATGATATTACAAACACCTCTGAGACCGTAAGGTTTGGCAGGGGGCTGCCTTTTTTTTTGGAAGAGTACACTTTATGTGAACCTTCATAAACTACGAATTGTGCTTTAGAGAGGGTTGTACATTTGGAAATGGCCGTGGCTAACTCTGGTAATAGTAACTATGGTAATAGGATGGTGTTGCACAACAACACAACGGTCCCCGGTGGATGCCCGGGTCACAAGGATCTACAGTAGTCAAGTCTCTCAGTCAGGGTTGATAAGCACAAATAAGCAACATTATGATTTTTTGGGGATTCTTATTGTTTAGTCAGGTGTTGAAGATGGGACTTTCAGCCTATTATTTATTAATTGAGGTTTTATGTCATGCTATCTTACTGATGGTACGTCACCAAACTGCTGTTTATTTAAAACACATTACGTGTTTAGTCAACTGGAACAAGCAACTGGAGCTCAGGCCCAATTAAAAAGGTTCAAACATGTTTGTGTTTAAATGTAAAAAGCCTTGATTCTGGTAACCAATTAGAAATGTGTTAGCCTGGAGTTGACAGTATCTGATGGACATTGGATGGGTATGAAACTAAAACCTACATAGGGGAAGAGATGCAGGCAGAATGTGTTGAGATGCAGGCAGAATGTAGAGACATCCTAATTGGTTGGTAGGACCCTGGCAGGTACTTGTATTGGTTGTTAGGACCCTAGCAGGTAGTTGTATTGGTTGTTAGGACCCTAGCAGGTAGTTGTATTGGTTGTTAGGACCCCAGCAGGTACTTGTATTGGTTGTTAGGACCTGTGGTGGGAATTTTTCTGTAAAGACACGTTGACCACACAAAAGCTTATTTATCCTTAATGTCAGGCTAATAAACGGTCAACGTGAATTCCTCACCTGGTCCTCGGATCGTGCACTCTCCGGAGGCCTCGGGAATTTCTACGTCCCCTCCTTACAGCGTAAGGGCCGTCAGGGAATGATCAGTCAGCCGACGTGTCCCGACCCGAGGTCCTCTGTGGAGAGCGACGATCCCACTTCTGACACCAAACTGTGGTGGGAATTTTTCTGTAAAGACACATTGACCACACAAAAGCTTATTTATCTAATTGGAAATAAAAGTCATCCAAGTTCAACCAATGTTGTAAGCGCTATCATTTATTTGAATAGCCAAACAATCAAAGGTAGGTCCTACAGTCTAAAAGTAAAATGAACAAGGAACATAGAACAAGGAACATAGAACAAAACATAGAGTATAGAGACAAGACAAAAGCTCACTGGGAGGACTCTCACAGTCCGACCTGCAACAAGTGCTGGCTAGAGAGTGAGAGCGCCGATTGAGACAAGGCATCCAGGTTATATAGTTTGGTGAATACCCAGAAACTCACGTCTAGACAGCATAATGTATTGGAGAAAATAACGTTAACATATGGGTGGCAAAGAGGGGGGGGTGCTCATCAAAAGGGTTTGCAGTCTTTTGTCGTAGCTCCGCAGGAGGTTCAGGACGTCACCAAATTGTGCTCCCCCTTCTTGCTCAGGGTCACATCTGCATATGACTAGTGTGATAGCTTTCTCTTCACCCAGTTTATGACAACAAGTTTTGACTAGCAAGTTGAGTACGAGGGACAATCTCTCACATAAGGGTCAGGATATTAAAATTTCATTACAGACCCCGGCAGGTAGTTGTATTGGTTGTTAGGACCCTAGCTGGTAGTTGTATTGGTTGGTAGGATCCTGGCAGGTAGTTGTATTGGTTGTTAGGACCCTAGCTGGTAGTTGTATTGGTTGTTAGGACCCTAGGAGGTACTTGTATTGGTTGGTAGGACCCTAGCAGGTAGTTGTATTGGGTGGTAGGACCCTGGTAAGGTGGATGTTGACCAGAGATCTCAAAATTTTCTCTTTTCTTCTCTTTCCCCATTGTTTCTAATGTTTCCTGCTGTTTTTTGTATGATGTTCTAGCACAATCAGAGTCTGCCCCCCTGCTTAATCATTTTTACCTTCCTCTCAAGCCTCATAAAGCAGATTTTATAGATTTTACTTGAGCAAGGATAATGATGTCACAGCAGCGGCCCTGTAAAAGAAAATGTAATTAAGTAAAGACGAGTATTTACATCTCTGGATGTGTGAGATGAGTTCATCTGTACCCTGTGGTCATATTACACTCCATGCAGAGAAGAGGTGGCTGGACTGCTTTAAAAATCTCACTTCTTAGTTTGAAACTTTTTTTTTTTTAATACTAAGCCCTATTTAGAAGGTTGAATCTCAAGGGGACGGATTTAGCAGGCTATATTCAGAAAGATCTTAAAGGTTAAGCAAGCGTGCTAGCATTTCAAGCACTCCTGCTTTAGGTGATAACACGGGTGTCTAGAACTATACAATGACCGTCACTGACTGACAGTTATTTTGCTCAACCCAAAAGCACAATGCTCAAATGGGGATTATGACTTCATTTGAATGAATCAGCAATTCATTGACATGCAACGGGAATATTGTTCTGATACCATCTGTAATATTAAAGAAACTTGTATACATGTTTAACATAGCCTGGAATAGTCATCTAGGCATGATGTGTGGTGTTAAAATAAGGTGTCTCGAATACATTCAAGATAAAGGATAGTGAAGTAAAGGATAAGATGACGAGCACACTTGTAAGTCTTTTTAAACCTTTGTTTACCTCAGATGGGAAATTAGCAATTCTCTGATCGCCACCGGGACACATGCTAACATGAGGTTATCGGGTTCCTGAAGGCACACCCAATCCACACACTCCAGGTAGAACTCAATGACCCAAGTTTAAAGAGGGGAGAAAGTTGACTCGAGTGGAATGACTGAAAATGCAGAATATGTCATTTAATCGTTAAACTGCATAATGATCTTCCACAGCAGTGGGAAAAAAAAGAGTGATCCTCCAATACGCTATAGTGATTTATGATCCTCAGGAATGACAAATGGAGACAGCCCCTCGATTACCAGAGCTACTTTGTATTATCGATGCATATAAGCGGATATAGCCTGCTCTAGGGGTAGCGTAAGGAGAAATATATTTGGGAACACACTCAGAAGTTCTTCTTCCGGGCCCAGAACAGTTTTATCTGAGCTGTTATAATGGCTATCTTAACATTGCTGCATGTCTTCTTCATCTTCCTCCTGCTGTTTTTGATCAAATAGCTGCCAGTCAACCTGATGACATGTGTCAGCTTTGCTGTACATTTGACATTCAAGAACTTCTAAGATGTATAGAGGAAAAAAGGGAGGCCCCAAGCAGAATTGTACTGCAGTAAAAAAGCTAAACTTTTTTTTGGTCATCAAAACGCTGGGAGATGAGAAGAAACGACAAGCTTACTGCCAGTCTGCATTACTGCTCTGAAACCAATAAGCGATTGCACAATTATCCATCCTGGTAGGACAGAATTTCATAATAATTAGCTTTTGTCATGTGAATCTTTTAACGAATAATCCAGGCCCAAGATGTAGTTCAATCACCCTGTGAAGAGTTACTAATGAACAAATATTTAAAACTGTATTATTGAATGTATTGCTGTATAAAGGCTAATAATTGAACAAATCTAGTCACAGCATGACTCGGAGACCAAATAAGTGATCATCCGTTTTCTCTTTCTTGCTGCATGGAAATAGTCAACTAAAGCGCTTTAAAAGTGGCCGATGACTCTGGAGTACCAGTACCAAGGAGAAGATGTTGATGAACACGACCCAAGCTACCAGTGCTGAAGATATACCAGAATGATTAGTCTACACTGCTTGGACCAGTACCTCAAGGGCATAACAGGGACAGAAGTGTGTATGTATGCTCCCAAATCTGAAATATCTGGATTTGTGGATAATAACACCTCACCATCGCTGGGAGACCTGGAAAATATAAATGGATGCAAGCCGTGTGTGTGTTCATAGTGATGACGCAATCACTCTGATTATGGCTGCATCTAGCGGATCTGCATCGGATGCAGATCTCACACCTGTCTCCCACCGGCCTGAAGGTCGCTGCGCTTCTGCAAAGACGGTAGCTCAGAGAAAAAAAAGAGCGATGGCTGCTTCTCTTGGCTCTTCTGCCTTTTCCCAGTGAGGACAGACAAAAGTCAAAAGACAAAGTCTAAAACCGTACATTTAATTGTATTGTATTACTTGTATTGGTATCGTTTTAATACAATCTAGGGGTGTAGGGCTCAAAATCTTAATTCTACATGATGTCTTTGAAGAAGCACAGTACCCAAAAAACACAGCCTGCTAATTTAATACAAAATGATAACATATATAGTATTTAATAAGTGAGTCAGACCTACAGCATACAACATCATTATCAGGATTCTCCCCAAAGGATGTCACCGCAGCACTGCGCCAGCCTGCTCCCTTTCCAGCGCCGCCATGTAACATTTCAGAGCTACGGTTACCTAAGTATCTGTGGGGAGCCGAGTAGTATAGGGGTGTTCGACTCCCAAGCCGAAAGCTTCTGGTTTCGATCCCCATTGTCTGAAATCCAACTGTAGGTAATGGAACAAGATGTCTGAACCCTACAGCGACTTACAGTGATTTCTGTTGAGAAATCGTCAAATCGTTCCTGCTAGACTCAGCCAGTGCCATCATGGGTGTAGGTGAGTCTGCGTTGTCTCCTTTGCCAAATAATGTGGGATTCCTCCAGAATGTGGCTAGCTGCACTATAGAGTAAATACTCTCGAAACTCTAGTAAATAATCCAGCTGCATTGTGTGGACTCGTCACACAAAATATAGAAACATTGACAAAAACCGGAGGAGTGTAGATCTGTGTGTGTGTGTGTGTGTGTGTGTGTGTGTGTGTGTGTGTCCGTCCATGAGAGTGAGTTAGCCATGTCAGTGCGGCTGGTCATAAACGAGGCCTGACCAAGGTGTAATTGCTCCCTGGGCAGACGTTTCATTGTTTTAAATGCCTCTCAGCCATGACAGGCCCGGTACAATACCGCCGTGTGACAGGGATTCTTTTCCAAGGCAAGCCAGTTCCAGAATGCCGTTGGTGGTGGCAGGATTGCTTTTTTGAGACGAGCCGAACAACCAGCCAAGTATAGCATTATGTTTCTTCTTATCCTTGGCAAAAGGGTGTTATTTGAATTAAGCTCGTAGCTCTGCGGCGGTCTCTCAGCAATAAAACCCTGCGATGTTTATTCATCAGCATGGGCAGTTTGTCCTGTTGAGGGAAATCAATGGCTCCATTTCCCAAAAGACTTAGTGACTTGATTTATTCTTTTCAGTTAGGTGTGTCTAAAATATTTCTTTAAAGGTTTAAAATTGCTCTCGCTATCAAGGCCTCCGCTCTTTAACTAGAATTGGTTTGAAACGTGGATTTCAAATGACCCAGCAGAATTCCTAAATTAGATTATCTGACATTGAATTACCAGAAAGCACGCATTTTATCAAAGCACTTCAGTGACTTGAACTTACAGGAATCATCTGACTCCAAAAATGAATAATGGCGTTTTTTTCGCCACCAATGTGTAAATGGGGCCAATAGCCTAATGTGGGTCTGAGGTTATTTGCTGAAGTCAATTATTTTCAGTCAAAGATATGTGGCCCTTCTTTTTTTTGAATGCAGACTCCCTGGTGATGCCCATCTCTGTGCCAGCCTCTAGCTGCTAATCCGTGCTGAGCCATGCAGGTACCACGGCCAGCACACCCAGCCCACCACCTCACCTCTCTCGTCTCCTTCTAATCCAACAGCCTGTCTGGATGCTGCTAAGCACAGTGCAGTGCCTCTCGTCTACTCCACATCCCATTTCACTTCACAGTAATGGGGACGGCAGAGTGCCTGCCTGCCTCTCTGATCCTTTGTCTCTCGTGTACATCTTCCAAAAACCCGTCTCTTTATCAAGTCTGTTTTTTTTTTTACTCTTTCCTTTTTCCTGCCCCCTCTTCGGGTCTTCCTCTCTCTCTCTCTCTCTCTCTCTCTCCTCCTCTTTCTGCTGTCTTAATGAGGGAGGCAAAGATAAAGCCATGCTCATTAATTTGCCTGTGTAGATGGGAAATGAGAGGGAAAGAGAAAGAAAAGAAAGATGGGCCTTCTACATGCCCGCTGTCTAAGGAATATGTAGCTTTATTGAAACAGATGACCTCTGGTTTACATTTTGTATAAAAGCTCTCTCACGCCTAAATACATACACACACACACACACACACACACACACACACACACACACACACACACACACACACACACACACACACACACACACACACACACACACACACACTGGGGGTTATGTGCTATAGGGAGTCTTGGAATTGGCAGTAGTGCACTTAGACTAACCTCTATTACTCTGTGTGTGTGTGTGTGTGTGTGTGTGTGTGTGTGTGTGTGTGTGTGTGTGTGTGTGTGTGTGTGTGTGTGTGTGTGTGCGCCTGTGTGTGTGTCTGTGTGCGTGTGTGTGTGTGTGTTTGCGTGCAGGTCCTGGACTTGTGTTTATCATCTACCCTGAGGCCATTTCCACGCTACCCGGCTCG
>OOFB01008679.1:19521-31474 GCA_900323305.1 Trachyrincus murrayi | reverse complement strand
CCTTCTTTTCTCTCCTCTCTCTTCTCTCCTTTCTTTCCTAGAGTTATAGATCAGGGTTAAGGTTATAGATCAGGGTTAGAGTTATAGATCACATAACACATCTTTCATTCAACTCTCTGATCCATTCTCTCTTAAAAAGCATAAACAATAGCTCCCCAGTAGTTATGAAAGCTATCTGGTGTGGCGATATATCCAATAAATGATATTTCAGAAGAGAGTATAGGGTCACGGTGGCTACGCACCCAGTCAGGTAGAAAGACGAGAATTAACATCCTAATTAAAATACTAAATTCACTCTTAATTCACCAGAGAATTAAACTGCTCCTGCGATCTGATGGTGCGTTAGAGCCAATCAACTCCTTGATTACGGAGCGTCACGCCACCAAACAGAGAGAGAGAGATAGCTGCTAACCGCTAATAACTGCGTATATGCAGCAACAACAGTAGTTTAGCTGTTGAGTTAGTGTTGCCTGTGTGCATAAACCACAGACACAATAAAATCTCTCCGTATTTGCTATGACACAATGGATTTAAAGTCTAGATTATACCGGTTTCATACGTAATCTTATGAAGGAAATGGTTCTTATGTAAAGTCAGACATTAGAGAAATTAATAGCCTAATAATGTGTGTGCTGTGACGATCGTGTTTGATATTGGACCCAAGAGCAGACGACAGACGTGGTAGTCACACAGGCAGGAGATCGGCAACAGGCGGGGTAGTCACACAGGCAGGGAATCGGCAACAGGCGTGGTAGTCAGACAGGCAGGAGATCGGCAACAGGCGGGGTAGTCAGACAGGCAGGAGATCGGCAACAGGCGGGGTAGTCAGACAGGCAGGAGATCGGCAACAGGTAGACCGGGCAGGACCGGTAGACAGGCAGGCAGGTAAGCAGACAGGTAGACAGGTAGACCAGGCAGGTAGACCGGACGGGACCGGTAGGCAGGCAGGCAGGCAGGTAAGCAGACAGGTAGACAGGTAGACCAGGCAGGTAGACCGGACGGGACCGGTAGACAGGCAGGCAGGTAAGCAGACAGGTAGACAGGTAGACCAGGCAGGGAGACCGGACAGGACCGGTAGACAGGCAGGCAGGTAAGCAATGGAGAGTGGATTGGGTTGGTGTAAACAAGTACGATCTGGTAGTGAGTGTGTGGAAAGGCAGAGTTTATATATGGAGGTTAATTGACAGGAAACAGGTGGAGGTGATGAAGCTAATGAGCAGGTAACCAGGAGGAGTGTAGGACCCAGGGGAAGCAATGGGGCACGGCCGTGACAGTACCCCCCCCTCAATGGGAACCTCCAGGCGACCCACACGGTTTGTCAGGATGGGCCTGGTTGTTGTCGGCGAGGTTCCGAAGTGCAGCCCCAAAAAACTCGCTCTGGCTGGCGATTGTTTTCCGGAGAAAGACGGACTCCGAGTCTGAGTCCGCTGGGTCCATGTTGGCCAGATCGTTCTGTGACGATCGTGTTGATGTTGGACCCAAGGGCAGACGACAGACGTGGTAGTCACACAGGCAGGAGATCGGCAACAGGCGGGGTAGTCACACAGGCAGGAGATCGGCAACAGGCGGGGTAGTCAGACAGGCAGGAGATCGGCAACAGGCGGGGTAGTCAGACAGGCAGGAGATCGGCAACAGGTAGACCGGGCAGGACCGGTAGACAGGCAGGCAGGTAAGCAGACAGGTAGACCGGTAGACCAGGCAGGTAGACCGGACGGGACCGGTAGACAGGCAGGCAGGTAGGCAGACAGGTAGACCAGGCAGATAGACCGGTAGACAGGTAGACAGGCAGGTGGGTAATGGAGAGTGGATTGGGTTGGTGTAAACAAGTACGATCTGGCAGTGAGTGTGTGGAAAGGCAGAGTTTATATATGGAGGTTAATTGACAGGAAACAGGTGGAGGTGATGAAGCTAATGAGCAGGTAACCAGGAAGAGTGTACGACCCAGGGGAAGCAATGGGGCACGGCCGTGACACTCTGTACACGTGAATTTGTGGAAAGAGCGTTTATTTGATACCCTGAAATAAAAATTAATAGACTCACTCAACTCAGTTAAGCTAGGATAGTTTCTCTCTCAAATAAACTCATCTTTGACTTACGACACTGTGTCTTAACTAAACATGTGTTATATTACACACATTCCCTGTGGATTCACACATTCCCTGTGGATGGACTTAAATGCATAAATATATAAAAAGTTATCATCCATCATGAATATCGACAGCCTATGCACCCCTAACAGAAGAACGGTTGCTAAAGTGTTTTCTGTATTGCTGAGGATAAACCTACTTGCAGCAATCTTCACACCATTTGAGTTGGAGGAGGTGCCCTGTGTAATGATTTGAATTACATTTGAATGATTAAGTGCTTCAAACACATTTTATATAATCATGTATTACAACAACATAAGTGTTGTTGTAATACAGTACTCATGATATATATATACGAACATATCTATAACAATGAAGTAAGGTTAGGTCTGGGTTAAAGGTTTAAAGTACACAGTTAGGACATTTTCACTATTTACAGTGTAGTAGCTCTAAATACATAAACAGCATGTCAAAACAACTGACAGCAAACGTCAGACCACTTTAAATGTAGGCCTATGTCTCTAAATATCATGAATTATTTCTTGAGACAACTTGAGATACTTAGAATATTATACTGATATGTTGTGTACCGTAAATGTAGTTATTGATGTTTTGAGATAATGGATATATCGGTATTGGGAAGAGGAGGATGGTGATTGTCAGCTGTATGTCTTACAAGTAACTTGTGACATGTTTGACTTGCCCCTATTTTGGTAGCTTGGAGGTCCATGTGAACGGGAACCGACTTGGTTATACTTTGTCCCTTGTGTCATAGGATATGGTAGTCAACAGTGTCAAATGCTCAAATACTTTTCCCTTTAGGTCAAGCACGGATTAAGAATGCAGAGGCCCCTGGGCACAAACTTCGTTCTTGAAGCAAAGACAGGATGAGGCCACAGTTGGTGGGGTTTTGGAGACCCATAGAGGTCGGCCCAACCAGCCAGGTGGATATTCCATGTCTGCTTTAGGTTACATACTAGTATATTGAAATCATATTATATCAAAGCATTTTACTATATCATGTAAACAAAATATGACTCAAACTAACTCAGACTGCTTCTGAAAATGTGTTGATTAAGTGGAATGCGTAATAACAAGTCACAATAACAATCATAAGTAATTTTAAGGCATTTTTATTCAGAACAAAAGCATACAGTAGTCTACGTATTCTGAATACTGTTGACGATTGATCATATGACTAAGCTGAGCTAAGGTAGGTCTATTAGTCTTTGATGAATGTATTATGTATATATCACCACCATTTGCTCTCTGTACACTTACTTGCTTACTTACTTACTTTTTAATTTACTAGATCGAATGCATGATTCGTGACCACCTTTTCTTACAATGTATTTTAAACACACACTTAATAAACACACAAAATAGACATATCACTGCAATTTTTTTGTTTAATCCAAAACAAAGTAGGCCTATTAGTTTGATAATTTGGGTAACCTTTTCGTTCGTTTGACAGAGAATAACTGAATAAAGAGGCAGTAAGTAGGTAGCTAAGTATATGTGTGTGTGTGTGTGGGGGGGGGGGGGGAAGAGACAAGCAGCAGACAGATTAGTGGAAGGAAGTCGCCTCCCTCTCTTCAATTTGCCCAGCAGTCACCAGTCACCCCTCCACCACTCACCAGTCAACACCACACTTTCCTCAAGTCTGGACTGTTCACCAAGAGTAGCCGGAACATGGCATTTCTTCACAAAATATTCATACTGGCGTTTCTTCACATGTGTTCATTCAATTGGAACGGTGAGTAGGTTTACGCTTATTTATCCCCACGTTAAGTTTGCCTGTTGGCTGTTGGGATGAAACACATGCAAGCTGCATAAAGTGGTATCGCATCTGTGCGTTTTTGGATGCTTAGAGACGGCTACCGCGAAAAACATTATCTTAATTGTTTTTAAATGAAGGGTAAGACGTTAGGGTGGCAAACTATGGTGTGAATTTCGTCAGTTCTGGCGAACTGTTTTACGGGTCCCATTTTGGCATGTTGCGCATATTAAAATGTACTTTTTTGCTAACCGTCTTTCCTATTTTTGAGTTATTAAGTTACAATTTCAAGTTTAAATTGTACTTTTATTTCGTTTTCCCACCTGTTCCACTAACCAAACAAGACTTTAATTGACAATATTGTCTTGAAGGCGATGGTTCCTATAAAGAGTAGATGGTGTCACACACTGCGACTGTTTAATACCCTATTAAGAATTCCGCTGACATGTAAAACCACTCCTCCTGGAAGAACTCTACTCTAAAAGTTGATTATATTAATGTCAGTGTGTTGTTCAGTCGTTCAATTATTTGGGCAGTGCGTAACCCTGGAGTAGGCCTAACATAATCAAATATAAGTGCACAAAAGGAAATTGTTTTAAGTGTTGGCTCGAATCGCAGCGCCGGTAAACGTGATGTTAACTTAAGTTTGCACTTAAGGAAAACAGAGTTGTAATGCAATGTACGTAGTTTAGGTCAACATAAAATGCTGTGATGCCAGAGATATTATCAGATAAATCGATAAGTCATGGGTACACCGTGGCGTCGGTCCCGCCGCTGATTTACCAAAATACGCAAAACCCATAGACCTAAGGTGATTCCCCCCTCATGTATCCGCCTTTAAAAAAAATCTTTAATCCTTGTTTTTTTATTACCCTAACCTTTCTTGTCTTGGTTGGGTTACCGCTGCAAAATCCCCATCTACCTCTTTACCCCCTTTGGAGATTTGGGTAAAGCTGGCTGTTTTTGGATTAAAGTATTGACTGACCATAATGACCGTGATTCAAAGAAGACGCATTTCGAACTGATCGTGCTATTTTGGAGCCCCGCAAATGAGGCACAATGTTGGCTCAAATATAATTTCTCCCGTATTAAAATACACCCAAGCAATCACGATATGTTGCACAATTGCGGTCGACAAATATTGATTTACATTTTTTTTGTCCCTTCAAAGCAGCTTTTGTTTAGGCCTACTTATATTGTCCCGGGCAAGTACAGAGGAATGGAGACAACAGAAAGTCTGTCTTCCATGTCAAGGTCAGAAGGACCTATACTGTGAAATTGTGAATTGAATACTTTCATTTGAATACTATTTGAATAGGTTTTGTTTGTCTGTTTATTGGATGACTTTGGGCAATTGATTGGGTGTGACATTGGGCAATTGTAAACTCATATTAAAAGAAAAAGAAACATTTATGGCATGAATAAAAATAGATTACCAGGTCACGGTTAGGCCAAGCCACTGTATGGAAGCCTCTGTATTAGTGGTGTAGTGTAAGAACAGCAGAGCAGGCCAACGACCAACCGCTTCCACAACTCTGACCGTCTTGGAGCTTGAGTTCCGAGAGCCTTCAGTGGAGTCATATCATCTTATATATTTAATACACTTTCTCATATTTCTGTAAATGGAGACCATAAACACTTGCAAAAACACTGCATATGACTAAAAGCAGATGTTTCGAAGGACCACAAAGCGGTTACTCCCATTAACATTCAGAAAGAGCTGCTTTTGGAGTGTATGCTGACACCTATTGGTGTGTGTGCAGCGAAGCACAGCCCGAACGCTACATGGTTGTGAACATGGCGGGCCCCCAATATAAGGGGAAACCATGGTATGTAGGCTATGATAGAGTAGCTGACTTGGAAGAATCTGATATTAACTTAAGCAGAGGGACTGGCTTGTAACGCTTGTAAAAGGAACCTAAACTCGCTAGTCCGCAAAATATTAACAATAGAGAGATGCTTTATGAACTTATCATACAGGCAGACCACAGTTAGGAGAGACCTGGACCAATCAGAACTGTAATACAGGCTGGACCACAGTTAGGAGATACCTGGACCTAATCAGAACTGTAATACAGGCGGACCACAGTTAGGAGTGACCTGGACCAATCAGAACTGTAATACAGGCACAGTTAGGAGTGACCAGGACCAATCAGAACTGTAATATAGGCACAGTTAGGAGTGACCAGGAGCAATCAGAACTGTAATACAGGCACAGTTAGGAGTGTCCAGGACCAATCAGAACTGTATTTGCATAATCTGTATTTGGTGCTGTTGCTCAGGATTCACTACATCAACAACAAACATCTGAACAGTGAATTATAAAAGCAACTGTTAAATGCAATGGTTTGCATAGCATTTAACAGGCACTTCTCCCATCCTCATCCACCATTGCCTGTAGTAAAATGAATGGCTGGCAAAGTAACTCATCCTGATGCATTCCATATCGCCAGATCAATAGCCAATTATTACTGTCCAGTAAATGTTTTTTTTTTTAACTGCACAGTTTTGGTCGGACGTGACTTTCTTACATATGAGATTGGTAAATTGATTTGAGGAGACATGCCTGCTTGACCCTGTTACGTTCTTTCATATGCCATCAGTAAAACTCAATCTAAGACTAAGAGAGAGAAGGGCAGATTTTTTTTCATCTAGGTAATGGATCCTTGGTGGATCAATCAGGTTGCATCCAGGCACTCTGTACTGTGTACATAGATCTGGAGTCCCGAGCCCCATATCAGCCCTTTCCCACCCCACCTGCATCTAAGCAGGTGGGGTGGGAAAGGGCTGATTGATGTACAAAAATAAACGATGAAATCTGAATGAAATCATTTTCATTCAGTTTCAGTTGTTTTCTAGATAAAATCACATCCACAGAATTTACAATACACTACACATTTAGTTTGTATTAGGTTTCAATCTGGCTCAATATTACAAATGTTGCCCTTTGGGGCCCTGGGCCTGACAGCCAGGAATCCATGCTGGCAGTGCAGTGCATACTGGCCAGACAGCATTTGCTTTTTGTGTAAACAGCACTGCAGCAATAACATTGCCCAACACACCAAGGGTCATCCACTAGTCTCTTAATTCAGCCACATCAGTTGCTGCACTCTTCTTCCAACCATGGGCCGGTTGGTCAGCCATGGCTTCTCTAACCACAGACAAGTTCCATGATATAGTAGCACAAAAACACACTGCACATTGTTTTTCCTTTCTTTTGATGTAGTGTTGTCATAATTAATGTGAAAGCAAAGGACTAGTACTACACAACGTTTAACTTCATAAGTTAATGTCATAGTTTTAAAACAAAGAATATACAGCAAGTATTACTGTTTTAGGGATAAACAAATCATTTTGTTTAAGTAAACAAAGAAATGAATGCAATTCACTGTAAGTTGCCTGTATACTGGTAGACAGATACTCATACACTATGCTTGGCTTATTCTCTCTGGTCGTGTCTTGTAATGTAAACTGTGATGACATTTAAATAGACATTGAAATGTGTTGAAATGCGTAGCGTACAGCTAACACGGTTGTTTACAACAATATTAACACAAGTGTAGTTGTTTAAATCATGTAAACTGAGATAGACTATTTACTCAACACTAAAAACTAGAACTGACTCTTTAAAGTAAGCAGAGGGATGGCTCTTCATCAACATCCACTTAAAAAGTAAAAAGAAAAAAGCAAAAAAAAAAAAAAAAAAGAGGAGGGGGGGGGGGGGGGGGGGGGGGGGGGGGGGGTCTGTGGATGCCTGCAGCTGTTGGCTCCAGTTGCTCAAGCAGGATTACTGCATTAGGCTGAAGTGACAGACAGGCATGGCCAATACCGAATCCAGCATACTTGACTCATTGTCTTTCATTAAAGCGAGTGTGCCATTTTGATCCCCTCTGCATTGCAATGGAGCCTGGTTATAAAGCTTTTACTGGCAATTGCAATACATCGATCAGGCAGGAATGAATTCCAAAGTGGGGGGAAAGAGAGGTTGATAGAGGAGAGAAAATGGAATGCCTCTTATGGAATTTTTTAAATACTGTTCATTACATTTATGGAATGCCTAGCGGTCTTTGCACTATGAATGACCTTAGACTTTCACCGTCCCTCAAGCCTCCCTGCATCCAGCCACTTCAGCAACACTGATTTAAAATCTTCCTACTGAATGGTGGATTCAAATATGAAAGGTGGATACAACTATTGAGCTTTACTATGTGCCCAAGGCTGTTTGGGTACTAGGGTCGGGTCAAAATATAGATTTTCCCATTAATTGCTATTTTCAATCTGATATCGATTCTTAAAATCCTGAGATCGTGTGATGATTTCCACTAAATCTTATTGCTAGCAACAATCAACTAAACAACGTTTAATTGATAATTTAATTGATCAAAATCAAATAGAATCGGGACCTTGTGAATCGAATTGAATTGTGAAATCAGTGCCCATACCCAGCCCTATTGGATACTAACCTTCATTGGCTTCAATACTGCTACCTTTCACGATACCTTTTACACTAAGTCTCCAGGTGCGGCTGTTTTCTGCTGGTTTACTCTGCAATACAAAGCCATACGTTTTGAATGATCAAAAGCATTGTTCAGTTGCCAGAGGATGAGCAAACATCTGTCCCATAAGCAAAAACCTAAAAGGATTTGCCCTGCATACTGGATGGCTTTCCAGTACGCAGATCATTGATGTTTGAGTGGGATTTGATATCAAACAGCTGCCACTGTATGAAGTGGGTAGGTTAGGTTCATGCCGACCTTTTTGGAGGAATTTTCCTCTGCATTGACTATCTCCCCCAGTGCCAGAGAACTGCCAAAAAAAATCCTCCTGAGCCTTAGCTGTTCTTACTCGCAACGGTTCTTTAAACAGAGAAAAATCTATGAGAGGGAAATTTGCCTTAGAGACTATTGCGCCTCTTTTGGGGATTTGCAGATGGCTTCTAAGCAGTCTGTTGAAGAGAATAACACTCGATATTGCCCACAAGAAGAAATAGACCATGGAGGGTGGGGGGTAAAGAACTTACAATGGCGTTAAGCCAGGGTCTTAAACTCTATCATGGCAGATCTCACACTCTGGCACAAAACCACACCAGGCCTGAAGCGCCACAAAGAATTTTCACTTGGCTTTTGGTTTTCATTTCATTCGATTTTTATATAGGGACGTTATGTCCTAAAAGTAAATCGTAAGAATTTAGGATAGATGCATTTTTACCTTTATCATTCATTACTTAACCAACAGAGGCAATCATATGGCATTTAGATGGAATACATATCTCTTACCCAGGCACAACCTGGTGCAAGCTGTGCTACAACCTAATGCCAGACAAATTTAGTCCAATCAAGATTTTCCTTGAAAGTTTGAAGACTTCATTACGGTCTCAGAAAGTCTGTTGATAATCAAACATATTGTGAACTGTTTTATAACGCCTTTTCAAAACACAGTCTAATATGTCAATGTAAGATGTTCTCTTAAAGAAGTGGATAGGAAACCGTTGGTAATCCCTGGTTTATAGGACTATGAACTTGGTTTAGTAGTTTTTACGTTCACAAATCTGCACATTTGTTGCACATGTTTAGTGAGTGCACAATAGTTTGTAGTAAGAGTTTGCATTCTTAGTACAAATTTGAGCGTTGGCATCAGAACGATCGGACAAAAAGTGTGACCATCTGTACCGTCCCTTTATATTTAGTCGATCCCATCTGTAGGACACATGGCAATCTCTAGGGCCAAGTTGCAAGCCTTGGCACCGTGCCTGTCAATGCCACAGGGACCCACTGAAACCCCTCTGATGTTTCTTGGAAAACACCCACCTTTTTCGTCTTGCTTTCACCAGTCATTTCCTTCTCCTTCTCTTCTCTTCATCTGCAAACACAGAGAGCAGCTGCACACACACCTGACTCCCAATTTATTGCTTGTCAGGCAGATCCATCGGAGGCTGCAGGGGGTTGCCTTGCGTTGCTCAAGTTACAGAGAAATCGTATACGCCACAATGGTCTGCACCTTGTTCGCCTCTTCCTCTCAATCTTACATTGACAATCCGGCCACATTCCCCCCAATATGGTTCTTCTCATATCCCTTCCCAGAATGCTGTCTGTCAGTCTTTCTCCCAACTTCGTGTGTGTGCAAGTGGTACAGCCCGAAGACATATGTCCCTTATTATCACAAAAATATCTAATACTAATCATTTGTGTGCATGTTAGTGGAGAAGGAAGGGTAAAACTGATATAATTGATCCCAAATACGGTTAGGCAATATAAGGGCTAATGCCGGAAGGAACATTTTTTCTAGTTTTCTGTCAAATATTTTTTGGTGATTTGCTGCATCTCTAGTTCACTTGTTATTTGAATTAAAGAGACACTTGAAAAACTATGGACTATAGGGACAGGACTAACAGGACTATATTTTTTTATTGTCATGAAACAAAAAACTACCACATACAAATAACAAAATTATAATAAAAATCCATAGTGCTACGAAAAAAATATCTGCCACACCATTTTGAGTGGAAAACAGCATTTGTTGAATCTTGATTAATGTGCTGTGTCCGGGTGTCGACGCCTACACCTTGAGTTGTTATCTAGCTAGGATCAGATCCCCCATCTACCTAAGTCTTGAGTGAAGAGTTTGTCTTCCTCTCACCCCACACCCAACAAGTATTTGAGGTTGCTAGACTATGAGCAATCCTAACCCAAAATGGAAAAAGAAGGTCACCTAGTTCTTTCACTTTAATAAAGCTGAAAAGGCTTATCGACCAAAAATACACACTGTACAGTGAAGAAACAAGTAACTAAATACCGGTAGCCATAAACAGTATATAGCATAACCATTCAAGCTAATGCCTAAAACCTGACACATTGTCTTAAAGCGTAGTGATTATTGGTCATGAGAACATGTCAAAAGTTACATTTAAAACATCTACCTGTCTGCATGCCTAAGGTGTATGAAATCTGACCAAAGCCCTACGTCATTGGTTGTAAAGGTCGAATCCCTGTAATGGATATGATGCCTGTATCAGAACAATTCAAACAGCACCACCTCTGTCTGCCTCTGTGTTGGCTCAGAACATCCCCTCAAACCATCTTATTGTCTTGTGGAATGCCAGGTGGTCTGGTTTCCTTTTGTTCTCTGGGGTTTATGTCAAACTACTCGTCCAACTGATGAACGAGTGTCACTCGCGGTGAATCAGGTAAAAGTATCTTCCCAAAAAGAGTCTTGGTGTAGCATTTGGCTTCTCAGACACCATTGCATTGCAAAAATGATATGCCTTTTGGCATCAGCACTAGCATTTTAGTGTTCTGTAGTAGCACTCTAGTTTAGTTTAGTTCTATTTTCTTCTAATTCTTTGAGTAAGTAAGTAATTGAGCCTTCTTATATGTTAAAATGGACATAAAAAGACAATTTGGTGGTTCCTGTGTCCACAGGAAACATTTTATTAGAGTAGATCACCAAAGGTGTAGAGGTATTTAGTTACATTCTAGCTCATTAAAAATTGCTTGAAAAGCATTGGTTCACAGAATTGAATGGCTTTTGGTGCAACACTTGTGTGTTTGACTCCCAATAGCCCATTTGACTTTTTCTTCCCCTAGTGATTTTCCTTTAAAATATATATCCAGATTAGAGATGCCGCCGATCCGATCCAGGATCGGGATCGGGCTCCGATACGGAAGTTGTCCGACGTTATTCGCGTATCGGGTATCGGCCTGACCTTGCCGATCCAAAAAAGTTGATAAGTTGAAAATGATAGGCCGCGAACCAGAAGCTCTCGAGCGCTGAGCAGGTGGACCATGGGTTCGTTATGCCGAGTTGTTAGTATATCAAGTAGGCCAGGGGTCCTCAAACCCCGGACTCCGGTCCGGATCCGGACCGAACGACAACTGTCTCCGGACTCTGAGCTAATTATACTTTTCATGTATTTTCTGCCAGACATCGCCGTGACGCAACGCGTCAAAATTCTCTGTATGTAAACGTAAATCTCCGCCCCCCCCCCCCCCCCCCCCCCCCCCCCCCCCCCCCCCCCCCCCCCCCCCCCCCCCCCCCCCCCCCCCCCCCCCCCCCCCCCCCCCCCCTTTTTTTTTTTTTTTTTTTTTTTTTT
>OOFB01008677.1:4457-14674 GCA_900323305.1 Trachyrincus murrayi | reverse complement strand
ATGTTGAAAACCATGGTTCTCTACTGTTTCACGATGGTCTAAGGTCTAAACAACCATTCTTAAGCTTAGGTACCCGTTTCCATCAAAATTCAGAAAAGCACCTTTTTACTGTGTAAACAGCTCAGAAAGCACATATGCGTCCACAGTCCATTTAATGTCTATTTGCATTGCAATACATTTTATGGTATAACTGACCTTGTTGAGTTTGTAATTCATGCTGCTTTTACTATAATCATTTCGTGTGATTTGTTTAGGCCTATGTAGAGGCGAGGTCACCCATCTACAATGTAGGCGACAGCAAATAGAGCTTGTTTTTTCTGTCTACTTTGTTTTTGTTGTTGTTCACGCTGAATACATCCAGAATGGCAGTAATAGAAGTTGAAATAAAGTTCCTATTCCCTTATGTTATTATTATATTTATATGATATTAATATGACGTGAGGTTCCGTTAGCTTTGCACAAAAACAGCCGATTTAAAAATGTCTTTTTACTTTTTACTGTGAGTACTTTTCAGAGCCTGTACTTTTTTATTTTTACTTGAGTAAAAAGTTGAATCAGTACTTCTACTTTTATCAAAGTATTTTTTTACACAAGTATCTGTACTTCTACTTAAGTACAGAATGTGTGTACTTTTGCCACCTCTGGTTTTCCCCGCATGCAGGTAGTGTTCGGCATGGTGAGAGAAGTAATAAAAAGTGCCAGTAAAGGTTTTGCAAGGGTCATCATTGAAAAAACCTCTCTCCTTCTCTCCCCCATAATTAGTTTTATTCAGAGCAAACATACATTTAGCGTTTCTTCTTCACAGCGACCTCGGCAGCGGTTTCTAGATGTATATCAGCACCCAGGTGGCGAGAGAGGTCAGACTTCCTAGAAACCATCGGCGCAGTCAAATTCTAGCAGCTCACCCTCGCTGCTGAACTACACCCTACGCCTACGGCCAGGGTTGTGATGGACGACTCTGATGTTCAGTGCATGGTGAAATGTCCACAGGGTCTCCGTAGCGGCGACCCTGATGGGGAGAAATGTCTCTTTCTCCACCACAGACGTAGTTCTCGGGTTCCCCTCCGGCAACCCGCACGTGTTTGGGCAAAACCGCACAAAGTTGACCGAGGGGAACAGTCAATGGCGCAACGCACATCGATGGAAGGCTGATCAACTCTTGGCAGGTCCTGTGGAAAGCCGGGGAATCTATTTCACTAATTTTGATATGCATACCCGTGGAGGACGGACTCTCGGTTAAAGTCACATCTCTGGATGACCCCCAGCCTCGCACTCTTGTCGGACAAGTTCCACTCACGGCCAGTAGGGTCCCTGGCTGCTTTTTCAGTGCTTTTTTCAATAGTGTCCCACTGTAGAGCTCCAGGCTCGGGCCCATCTCCGGCGCTGGGACCCATCTCCATCACCAGGACCCATGGTGGAAAATATGCGTAAATCTAGAAAAAAACGACAAACATTAGTAACCATTAGTAATTAGTAACCAACCATTAGTAATCTTGACAAATATCTACCTACCATCTAATCACCGAAATGGTTAACCTAATAACCTCATGGGTGTGAACTCGACTATCGGATCCTGATCGTGTCGTCCCTTCTGGCGTATACAATTTCAGATGTCACTTCCTTCTCCAAGCTCTGGACCAGAAATGGTCCGACGGAGGAGCCTGGAGCTAGTACTCCCTTCTCGGGAGTACTTGCCTGGCCCCAACGCTTTTTCTTTTGAAAAGAAAAGTGATGTCAGAAGACCCTTTCCCAGGGTTTTTTCTATCATACTTTTTGCATGATGTATTTTGCTTAGAGCCCGTCATTACCATTAAACCTTCAGCAGTGACACTTTCCCACAGGGATCTATGCCTGGACAGTTGTTGTTATGGTGCTGATCACACCCGGGATGTCTCCCCAGGAAGAGGTATCACCTTGTTCATGTCCTTATGATTAAACTTAGCAAATACAAGCATTTCATGGCCTTTAATGACTTCCACTGTTGTTATTGTGCATATGACTAATACACGTATTGTAGTATGGTATGTTTATAAGATTGATGTAGTGTGTTGCGTTGACTTACTTGTATTTTATAATTAGCTTCTTCTTACTTCTTCCATAGACTTCTACCAGTACATTGGACATTACATTGTTTTCAATAAATCCAATAAAATGAATAAAGAAACCTTTTCTTGTCCATCAGGTCTGACCACAGCGCCCCCTGGCGACAACTGTGCAAACTACTTAGACTTTATGTGTGTAAATAAAGTGTATTGCTTGTTTGTCTATATATACACACGAGAACAAGTTGTACATTTACATAACTTGTTAAATAAACAAGTTTGACCGTGACATGTCTTACCATAGTTTATATATGCTATATAGTTTAATATACAGTTATATATACAGTTTAACTACAATATACTGTATTATAACCAGAGAGTGGTGCAACGGGCCCTTTAACTCTCCCCCCTCCCCCAGGAGGAGTCACTGAGGTCTGCCAAGCTGCTGCCTGTCCCCCGCCGATCTGTTGCCAGTCCCCGCTTTGTTTTCTTCCATCCTCACCCTCACCATGGCTGCTCTCTCTACGGAGGAACCCTTCCCCTTCCACGGCCTGCTGCCTAAGAAAGAAACCGGTGCTGCCTCTTACCTCTCCCGCTTCCCGGAGTATGACGGCCGAGGCGTGCTCATCGCCGTGCTGGACACCGGGGTGGACCCCGGGGCCCCCGGCCTGCAGGTAAATCCAGCCCGCTGCTTCACGTTAGCTGCTAATGCTAACTGCAGGCCTCCTATCCCATTCAAACCGATGTAGTAAATATAACCACTAAAATAATACAAATATAACCACTAAAACATGTATTTATTAATGAACTGTATACGCTAAAACATGTGTTTAGTAACTGTACTCACGAATACATGTATTTATTTGCGAACTGTATACACTAAAACATGTATGTGTTTACATACTGTTACAGTAACTCAACTTTAACCACTAAACCATGTATTTATGGACACTGTTTTAGTGATGGTACACACTAAAACATGCATATCATGTATTTATTTACGTACAAATGTAGTAACGTAACTGTAAGTACTAAAACATGCATGTGTTTATTTACATGTACACATACTAGTTTAATTACACCCAGTTGTATTTGAGTAGTTATTCAGTCCCAGTAAACGAGTACTATATACCCAACTATCTACTACTACGTTAATAATGATATACTATACTATATACTCCAGTACTAACAACTTCATAATCACTACTATACTGTATACATCTAGTACTAAACACCACAGCTTCATAACCTCTATGTACTGTAGGCCTACTACATCTAGTACTTATTTCTCTACCTGTGATTTTCTGGATGTTTTAAAGGTTATTGTAGCACACACAGGGCTGTCCCGTAGACGTATTAGGATATTATTTCTACCAGCTTTCTATGTTAATAGTTCCTATTACACGTGTGTGTGTGTGTGTGTGTGTGTGTGTGTGTGTGTGTGTGTGTGAATATATTAGGGGTGTAACGATTCACAAAACTCACTCAATTTGGTACAATATGATTTTATGAGTTTACGGTTCAATACGGTTTCGATACATCAACAGTATACATGCCTGAGTGTCAATTGTATTGACATTTATTAGAATGTACCAGTTTATAAGTAATCTGGGATCCAGCAGTCCTACTATACCTGTACCAGTTTATAAGTAATCTGGGATCCAGCAGTCCTACTATACCTGTACCAGTTTATAAGTAATCTGAATGACCTGAATGACATGTACCAGTTAGTATATTGAAACATAAAACATAGGATACAAACGATAAAATCCGTGAGACCATTCAAATTCAATGTATTTGCAACCTGTGCTAGCGTAGAAATAACCGTTAAACATTAGTAACTTTTAACATAACAAAAACAAGCAGTATGTAGGCTCTGTCCCAGTGGAGCCTACATACCGTGACTCTTCTGTCAGATGAGTCATCATGTTGTCCCAGCAGAGCCTACATACCGTGACTCTTCTGTCAGATGAGTCGTCATGTTGTCCCTACATACCGTGACTCTTCTGTCAGATGAGTCATCATGTTGTCCCAGCAGAGCCTACATACCGTGACTCTTCTGTCAGATGAGTCATCATGTTGTCCCAGCAGAGCCTACATACCGTGACTCTTCTGTCAGATGAGTCGTCATGTTGTCCCTACATACCGTGACTCTTCTGTCAGATGAGTCATCATGTTGTCCCAGCAGAGCCTACATACCGTGACTCTTATTGACAACTCTTTGGCCGACACTGTTCCTGTTTACAGGGAAACAAACAGGTTCTGTTTCCAGACCCGAGACCTGGATGAGGGAGAGGGTCTTTAGGTCTGACTTAGCGCTTGCCATATTGCGCACTTGACAATAACGATGTGCTAACTTGCTATTGTTGACGTTCTGAACAGTTTGTGTGATTGGCTACCTGGCAACACGTGGCGCTATGTGTGAAGTTATGGCAGCAGCTATGTGGCAAATGAAATCCACCATTTCCGCAAGATTTCATTGCAGTTTAAGACATGGTTTGTTATAATTTGTACTACATATATTTTTATTATGAACTATGAATTAAACCATACGGTTCGGCTGCACACCGAATCCTCGTCCCTACGCCATTGTGTGTGTGTGTGTGTGTGTGTGTGTGTGTAGTGGGTTTATAATAGTATAAAAGACCTTGTGTGTGTGTGTGTAGTGGTTTTATAAGAGTATATAAGACCGTGTGTGTGTGTGTGCTGTCGGTTCTCCAGGTCACAACAGAGGGAAAGCCGAAGATCGTTGACATCATCGACACGACGGGCAGCGGAGACGTGAACATGACAACCATCGCCGAGCCCAAGGACGGGACAATCCCAGGCCTCTCTGGAAGAACCCTGCAGGTTAGAATCAACACACTCTAGAACCTCTAGAACCAACAGGCTGAAGAACCTCTAGAACCAACACAGTCTAGAACCAACAGGCTGAAGAACCTCTAGAACCAACACAGTCTAGAACCTCTAGAACCAACACACTCTAGACCCAACACACCGTAGAACCTCTAGAACCAACACACTCTCTAGAACCAACACACTGTAGAACCTCTAGAACCAACACACACTCTAGAACCTCTAGAACATTCTGGTGAGGCCAGTGTGTTATATGGAGGTACATCCTCTTGAAGCCAGTGTGTTATATGGAGGTACATCCTGGTGAGGCCAGTGTGTTATATGGAGGTACATCCTGGTCAGGCCAGTGTGTTCTATGGAGGTACATCCTGGTGAGGCCAGTGTGTTATATGGAGGTACATCCTGGTGAGGCAAGTGTGTAGTGGGCTGAAACATAATTTTAAACACGTACAAGAGAACCTGCCTGTGTGTGACATCAGTCACAGCGTTCGTATCACGCTCCTTCTCTCTCGTTTCTGTCCTTGAATGTCCTACGTTCATCTGACGTCTCTTTTCGTGCTGTCTCCCTGCAGATCCCCCCTTGCTGGGTCAACCCATCAGGGAAGTACCGCATCGGAGTTAAAAACGGCTACGAAATATACCCCAAGGCCCTGAAGGAGAGAATACAGGTACCAACCATGTCCTTTACTCTCAACATGGACTCGGATTACCATTACCCTACCAGTAGAAAGTGTTGTCTTGGTTTGTAGAAAGAGTGATGTTGTGTTTGTAGAAAGAGTTGTGTGTGTGTGTGTGTGTGTGTGTGTGTGTGTGTGTGTGTGTGTGTGTGTGTGTGTGTGTGTGTGTGTGTGTGTGTGTGTGTGTGTGTGTGTGTGTGTGTGTGTGTGTGTGTAAAGAGCGACGTGTGTGTATAGAAACAGTGAAGCATGTGCAGAAAGAGTGATGTTGTGTATAAAAAGAGTGTGTGTGGAAAGAGTGTGTTTGTATAAAGAGTGATGTTGTGTGTGTTTGTAGAAAGAGCGTAAGGAGAAGCTATGGGACCCGCCCCACAGAGCGGCCCTCGCGGAGGTCAGCCGCAGGATGGATGAGTTTGACATCGCTCACCCCTCCCCTTCCCAGGTACCACCTTTCATCTCCAGCACAATAACATAATCTATAATACACATCTACAACAATATAATCTATTATACACATCTATATTAATATAATCTATAATACACATCTATATTAATATAATCTATAATACACATCTATATTAATATAATCTATAATACACGTCTTTATTAATGTACTTGTATACTGTATCATAATATTTTATCATAATATTTGAATATACCTAGACATATAATTTTTTCAATAAATGAATCAAATGTATTATAACGTCACGGCTGAGCTCGCCGCGGCTAACTTTAGCTTAGCAAGTGGTGCATTCTAGAAACACTCAATGGCAGTTTTTCAGTGCTGGATTTCGAATGTACCCCTCGCTTTCAGGGTAAAAGTCCCAAACCCAAAAAAAGAAGCCTTTCACAGAGTTATAGCCAATACTTTGGTGAACATTTCGTTATGCAGCTATCGCTGAGGCTAGCAATTTTATGCTCAAATAAAAAAAGGAATGAATCGCTGAACAGACTAAATCAGCCGGGTTAACAGTGACTACCAGGCCATCTTTGAACCAGGCCACGCCTCGGCAGCTGTACGGAGATCATGGCCACGCCCCAAGCCCGCAAAGCCGAAGTGCATTCTGGATTTACGATGTTTAAATGTGTGTGTCCTCTTCTTAAATGACTGATTTTCTTGCCATAGGAACATTGCAAAAATGTTATATGCAATGATTCTGAGACAGAACCCCTGAGTTGTTGTCATATGGGAATGAAACTAATATCTGATACTTATGGTTGACGCTACAGCGATTTGAAGACATACTCTCCTATTGAACCCCATTGTAACTACTGCAGCAATGTTTCCGTGTGACGTAGTAGCGTCTACAGATATCGAGTTTAGCCGTGGCAAAGTGAAATACTACACAAAACAGTAAAATAGGACCTGGGGTCTGTTATACATGACCAATAGACGTTTTATAATGATGTCAAAGTGTTTTAGGCGGTATTATTCCTTTAATGAATGTGAACCTGGAGGGAGTATAACTTTGTCTTTAAGGACTGGATGATGACATCGTGTGTTAAAGATAATGAGGTCAAGAGTTGGAGTGTAACTGTGCGGTCACATCAGAAGATTCACGAGGCTGGCTGGCTGCTCACTGCCTGCCATCGCCAGGACGTGTATTGTTCATCGTTGGGGTGTCTGCAGCGCTGCAGACGCCACGTTCGGGTGTCTATCTGCTGTCGGACTTTTACTGCTCATGAACTTTTGGTGTGGCCGCAGAGTACCCCTGTTTCACAGTACCCCTGTTTCACAGTACCCCTGTTTCACAGTAACTCTGTTTCACAGTACCTCTGTTTCACAGTAACTCTGTTTCACAGTACCTCTGTTTCACAATACCTCTGTTTCACAGTACCCCTGTTTCACAGTACCTCTGTTTCACAGTAACTCTGTTTCACAGTACCTCTGTTTCACAGTACCCCTGTTTCACAGTACCCCTGTTTCACAGTACCTCTGTTTCACAGTACCCCTGTTTCACAGTACCTCTGTTTCTGCTGCAGCTGGAGAAGCTGCAGAAGGAGGAGCTGCAGAGTCGCTCGGAGCTCCTGGCGTCTATGGAGAAGAAATACAGCGACCCAGGACCCGTATACGACTGTGTGCTCTGGCACGATGGAGACACCTGGAGGTAGTACTAGTACTACCATGGTACACACTACTTGGGGCTAGGTTTAGGTTGGGGTTACAGTGTTTCCCTTTTTTCTAGCAGCAGTGCTGAGGTGTGTGTGAGGTACACTATGTTGATGTGCACGGTGCTGATGTGTGCGTGCACGGTGCTGATGTGTGCGTGCACGGTGTTATGTGTGTGTGTGAACGGTGTTGATGTGTGCGTGGCGGTGGTGGGGTTAGGTTGGGGTTGGGGTAACCCTGGTCTTGTCTTCCAGGGCGGTGGTGGACACCTCAGAGTGCGGGGACCTGTCCCAGGGTCGGGTGCTGAGTCCCTATAGAGAGAAGCAAGAATACGCATCGCTAGGCAACGCAGAGATGCTCAACTACTCCATCAACGTCTATGACGAGGGTAACACGCTGTGCATCGTCACCAGCGGAGGTAATATTATATAATACAAATATTTTATATACATTCATTATTATTATTATTATTGGAGCTCATGGTACCCAAGTAGCCAGCATTGCTGCAGGGTATTAATATATATATTGATACATTATATATTATACTGTAGGAGCCCATGGTACCCATGTAGCCAGCATAGCTGCAGGGTGTTTCCCAGACGACCCCCAGCGGAGCGGTGTGGCCCCTGGAGCTCAGATCCTGGCCCTAAAGATTGGAGACACACGCCTCAGCACCATGGAGACGGGCACCGGACTCATACGAGCTGTACGTAATATACTATTATTATTATTATTATTATTATTATTTTATATTCTATTATTTATTATGTTATTATTATATAATCATTACCTCAGCATTATATAATTAATTACAATTAATTAATTATATAATCAATTACATCTACAATACTGTGTGTGTTTGAAGATGGTAGAATATTAATTAATTACATCTACGATACTGTGTGTGTTTGAAGATGGTAGAATAATAATTAATTACATCTATGATACTGTGTGTGTTTGAAGATGATAGAATATTAATTCATATTCTATCATATTGTAGCTTTTTAATGCTCCCGTAAAATAAAGAGTTAACTTCTGGTTCAGATTGAATATTGGTCTGTCATCAACATAGAGAAAACATTTCCCAACATTTGATAAAATTGCCCTGGAAATGATCCCAAGTGCCTGAAAAAGGGGCCAATCAATCTAAGCCCTTGTTAAAAAAAAGTACATTTCCTGCCCTGGTTTGAAGATGACAGAATATGAATTAGTTACATATACAATACTGCGTTTGTTTGAAGATGATAGAATATGATTCAATTGTATGTTATACATATATTTACTGTGTGTTTCAGATGATGGAATATGAATTAACTGTATGTTGTATACTTTAGATGATACAATATTAACTGTATGTTGTATAATATTAACTGTATATGTTGTGTAATAACTGTTGTATAATATTAACCGTATATGTTGTATACTTTAGATGATACAATATTAACTGGATATGTTGTATAATATTAACTATATGTTAACATTATATTAACTATAATAACTATGTTGTATAATATTAACTGTATATGTTGTATAATATTAACTATATGTTAACTATTATATTAACTATAATAACTATGTTGTATAATATTCACTGTATATGTTGTATAATATTAACTATGTTAACTCTTATATTTACTATAATAACTATGTTGTATAATATTAACTGTATATGTTGTATACTTCAGATGATTGAGGTGATCAAACACAAGTGTGACCTGGTGAACTACAGCTATGGAGAGGCCACACACTGGCCCAACTCAGGGTGAGTCATCTAGTGATGTCATCTGTTATCTAGTGATGTCATCTGTTACCTAGGGATGTCATCTAGTGGTGTCATCTGTTATCTAGTGATGTCATCTAGTGGTGTCATCTGTTATCTAATGATGTCATATGTTATCTAGTGTTGTCATCTAGTAACTTCATCTGTCATCTAGTGATGTCATCTAGTGATGTTATCTAGTGATGTCATCTAGTGGTGTCATCTGTTATATAGTGATGTCATCAGCTAGTGATGTCATCTCTTATCTAGTGATGTCATCTAGTGATGTTATCTAGTGATGTCATCTAGTGGTGTCATCTGTTATATAGTGATGTCATCAGCTAGTGATGTCATCTCTTATCTAGTGATGTCATCTAGTGGTGTCATCTGTTATATAGTGATGTCATCAGCTAGTGATGTCATCTCTTATCTAGTGATGTCATCTAGTGATGTTATCTAGTGATGTCATCTAGTGGTGTCATCTGTTATCTAATGATGTCATATGTTATCTAGTGTTGTCATCTAGTGACTTCATCTGTCATCTAGTGATGTCATCTAGTGATGTTATCTAGTGATGTCATCTAGTGGTGTCATCTGTTATATAGTGATGTCATCAGCTAGTGATGTCATCTCTTATCTAGTGATGTCATGTGACCCACTGTGTCCTCTCTGTGATTGGTCCAGGAGGATCTGTGAGGTCATCACGGAGGCGGTGCAGAAACACAATGTAATGTTTGTGTCGAGCGCCGGGAACAACGGACCCTGCCTGTCCA
>OOFB01008673.1:0-15272 GCA_900323305.1 Trachyrincus murrayi | reverse complement strand
AAAAGGGGGGGGGGGGGGGGGGGGGGGGGGGGGGGGGGGGGGGGGGGGGGGGGGGGGGGGGCTTTTACACTCACCACTTGTTTCTGCTTCAGAGGTTTCACACAGAAGCTGCCGTCCATGTGCTGCCAAAGACACAACACGACTCTTCAGATTACAGACACACTTAATATTACAGGGGACTATATATGACCGAGTAGACAGTAGATTCAGTCTGAGACAATGTTCAAACGTTGTTGTTTTTTATGACAATTCACCACAATTTCCTCTTATTCAATAACATATATTTGACACTAGATTTAACGAGTCTAAACGAATTACCAACAGATGAATAAGCATCAGAGTTACTGCTGTGAGAGTTGCTTATTGTCTAATGTCTGTATCAACAGGACCATTTTCCATACCTTCTCAAATGTAGCTAGCAGTACGTGAGAGTGGCCCATATGCTCTGCAAGGGGAAAAAACACAAATATGCTTTGTTGGTGTATCTGTATCAGATCTGTGTCTCTGTTTACACCTGGTATCTTGTCGATACCAGATATACACAGATAGTGTTTCAAACAAATAATGATCACACCGAGAATTAATATGGGGCTCCAGTTTTGATCTATCCCTCAACATGCAAATAACAACACATCTACAGCCGTGTCAAGTGCTTGTATATTCAAAGCTCTAGCAGTTGTGTGCATCAATTATGCCTTAGTATAGATGCTCACAGGTAATATGCAAAAACATGTAGCCATGACAACAATAAGTGTGCAAGTAATTGTGAGTAATAAAGTGTCCTGGAATGCATTACATCACCGAATGCCTACATTGTGATTATTTTGTGATAAAACACACACCTGGATATTTAGCTGGCCAGATTTTTCACTAACTACAACCGGAGGCCCATTTCAATGGTAAAGAAAAAACCACTGAGGGTGACTCATACAGTCAGCAAGCCAGTGGTAACTGACCTTCTCCTTCATCTACCACCGCCTGCACCACCATCGGGAAGACCTCCTTGTCCATGTCAAACAGCAGCTACCCACCAGAAGATGGAAGGAATCAGATCTTTATTATTGTATTTTATTGTTTGTCAGCTTACTGTGTGTGCTGTAGGCTACACAAATCATCTCACATCTCACAAGATTTTGTAGGACCAGACATGCACGGATACACACGGAGCCTACCTCCTCGTCGGCCCATTCGCTGAGGTTGACAGAGTGGGAGGGCAGACAGAACTGCTGGCTGACTCCCCTCTTAAAGTGCACTGTCTCTGACTGGAGAGAGCTGTCCTGGGGTAGGTAACTGCATGGAGACAGGGCCAATCAATCACACTGTCTGCCAGTGAGGGCTGACCAATTTCACTTCACTTAAAGGCATGTCACACAATTCAGGATTCAATTAAAATGTAATATATCCATATTTTGTTCAATATGATTACCTAAAGTATCATACTACACTATCAAAATCATGAATAGATTTTTTTTTTAAAGATTCAGTAATTGTGTGTGTAAAAAATGAACGAATGAAAGAGTCATATTTGATCTGGAGCAGTAAAATTTATACCTACATTTTCGTTACAAATAATCAACTAATTTTGACAGGTTCTGTTACAAGCCTCCCACACACACGCTTACATTGGCACTCCATTGTGGAATTCTTCCATCGCCTGGTAGTAGATGGTAATGGCCACCTGTGTGTCGGCATCAAACGTGAACTCGATGTTATAACAGGCCCTGTTCTTTACTTCCTCGTCCTCGCCCGGCAGCTTCAGGTCCTCGCTACATCTGCAGGAGGGTGGGGGTGGGAGGTGGAAGGGGAGAAAAATGAATAACAGAAGGCCATTTAAAGCATAAAATGGGACTCACCCACGTCGTAAAATCAAACAGCAGGGACAGTGCCATCTCTGGTGGAACCTAGTATTGCAATTCTTTTTTTTTTGGTTGGCTCCAATGAGTCCCCCGGCCTTGTTTTGAATGATAATCATATCATACAAAAATGGCTGGCTTGGATTATGGCAGAGAGGGAGAGAGGTCCATTAAGAAAACACAATCACAAACTCCATTCAATTGCATCTGGGCATACAATGATAATGCATAATTTACAGGCATCCTCATATGAAATGTGATCCATTGATGCAGACATCAAAATTCTGAATGCACCGCATTCAGTTCCCCCCGCCCAGCTAGCGTTTGGAACCAAGATGGCTGCTAGGTGAATAAGGCTCATTGGCAAAGCCAGTGTGGGAGTGCTGGACATGGGGGGGGGCATTTGGTTTACGTACCGTACAAGCCGCAGTGTGTCCTTGCGGATGTTTATAAGGCTCCTCAGCGTTTTCACCGGTTCCTGAGGAGGAGGGGCCGCATAGGGGAACTGAAAGAAGAAGAAAAAAAACACCCACAGTCAAACGTTTATTTATTCAAACCTGTGCTTTGAGGAGCCCACGCGATAAGTGCATGAATAAGTACACGGTGTCGACGCCTATTTAAAGCTTTGAGACGTGATTCTACCTCTGTACCTTTACCGGGTCCCCTGGTTGGCTATAAGAGGGCATGCGGGCGGTCCACAGAGGCAGCTCGGTCAGTACATGCTGAACAATGTAGTTTCTTGATGTTGTGTTAGTGTATGCTATGAGCTTGGGTGGCCCTAGCGACATGTGAGCACATTCACGGGGTCCTCCTTGGCATGAGGATGTTTGGAAACCTCTGTGCTTTTTTAGCATACCAATTTGGACATGCACACTCCATACATGCACACACTCCCTCAGATATGCACACAGACTGCGCTGAGGGATTCCATTATATTTGCTCATGGAGTGGCACATGAGCAAAACAGATTGGAAACATTGGGAGGGAAGGCAGGTACAGGAGACCAGCAGTAGGACAAGCACCTTTCCAGGGCTCTTCAGAAACAATCAGTCTGGGTACTTGAAGAGGAGTCGAAGAAGAAAGCACTAATTCCTGTCACCATTTTGGTTTCACCTTCATCCTGTTCTCTTCCCCCTCCCTGCCAGACTTCTGTCTCTAACCCCCCACTGTTCTTGAGGGGTTGATCAGGAAACGATCGAGGGGGGTTTGGATTAGCATTAAAATGCCCTTGTTTCTTATTACAGTGCAACAATGAATCTTCCACAGACCAAATGGTCTCACACCCCCTGCCTGTTGTTCAACCTAGAGAGGGTGTAGGCAGTTTGTGATTGGCTTTCCCAAATAACAGTAACCCAATAGGAAATGCGGGGGTTACACCTTTTGTTTTGTATAACCCATAGAACAGGTAATGAATAGAAGACCTCCGATTGCCCCACCCATTTCATGTGTTTTGTAATATTGTTGTACCTGAGAAATCAAAAAAAGAGACAGAGAGAGCAGCCTAAGAAAGAGAGTGAACCATGTAGCAGGATGGGGCTGGTTGTTGGGGCATCCTGCGAGAGCCCGTGAATAAAGGATTAAACATTGCGTCTTGACTCCGTGGCCTGCTTGGAACAAAGGACTCTGGAACTACACCATGGTTTGGATCTTCTTCAACAGAGACATATGGATATATGGAATAAAAGAAGATGATTTAAATGTGGTGGCCATGGTCGACCATTCTAGGAGTCTATAGACACACTACACCCACGATGACAATGCTTCATCAAAATATACAGACATATTTTCATTGGTCCATCATCATATTATTCACACATTTCATCAGCACACGTGAGATTTGAAATGAGGTCAATCCACCCAGTATTGTATATTCATAGAGTCTATTGATGCCATGTTCTAATTTCCCTCACGCGTGTGATTTCAACAGCAACAACAGACGCGGCTCAGGGAGTGAATTTGCATATTGTTTCAACCCGTGCCAATTAGCAGATGGGTGGGGCAGGCGTGAGTGGACGCCAGTTGGTGTAGAACTACAGGCGTCATGGTAATTCACGTCGATCAGTTCCAGAACATTGTTCTGTAATTGGACTTTTGGTGCTCACGGCAGCTGCATGGGCGCCGTAGCTGCAGTGTCGCTCACTGGTTATGCACTAAGATCAAGCAGCAGCCATTTATATTCTACGTGCTGTCGGACGCCGTGTCACTATGGTAACAGGCCGGTAAAGCAGTAAATGTAGAGCTCGTACAATATGCTTATTTAAACATAGTGGGCGTTTCATTCAAATCAGAATTAGATTTTATAGACAGATAGTCGGTAGTCATTTATTATTATATTACGATTATTATTATTATGATTATTTTATTTTATTCATAAATCCAATGGGCCTATACTGCTCGGAGCTCGCCTCCGACTCTTAACTAAACACAGATCTTTTGAACAACCGTGATATGCAAATCCTCGGGTCCTTTTTCCCATTCGTCGTGTGTTTTTGAAGGTAGAAGAAGCTGACTGTGGGAAAGGAGAGCTGAGAAGACTGGCGCTCTGTGAGGGACGGTGAGGGGGGGCATCCAGGGGAGGATGTGGTTAGATACCCCCACACTGCTCGCCTTCACCTAGGGCCGGGGAAAGGAATCTTGGCCCTGCTGTGCGTGTGTGTGCGTGTGTATGCGTCTGCCTGTGTATGTTTAGCTGTGAATAGCACAGTATTTAGTATAACTGAACATCTGGTACCAGCAGGAGTCATGCCGCAAACTACACGCGCACGCACACACACACACACACACAGAAACACAAACTAAAGCAACAAAAAAAAACACCATTCATACGTTCTTAAAGGAAGAAACCTTTTTTGGCCTGATAGAAGGGCGCATGTGTGTGTATGTGCGTGCGTGTGTGTGCGTGTGTGGGTGGACCCCTTGTAGCTTGGTAACCATAATGACTGTGTTTTGGGATTTGGTGTCTAAATAGGCAACATTACTCGTCTCCTGGGTTATAATAATAGTTTCACCAGTCCACTATAAACAAAGCACAGAGATACACACAGAGAACACACCTACCCACCCCCACCCTACCACAAAACATCAAAAAGTCAGCCGGAATACACAAGATGTACACACGGTACTATATGACCTACATTCGGCATTCCTAAGCTTCATGCAGGAGTTTCAATGATAAATGGAGAAAATACTCAATAAACATGCAGTCAATCGACACACACACACACACACAATGAAAACACAACCACTGTACTTGAGTTCATAAATCCACAGTACCATCTGGTAGCCAAACATGAAAGCTTATTATAAAATAGACAAAGAACACACACATAGTCACAATACGCACCCTCACCATCTCAATTCTGAAAACAGATTAAAAACACTCAATATAATCTGCCCGAAAAATGCCCGCTACTAATTCTGTCTCCTGTCTAGACGACGGGTCGCCTGAGATCAGGAAGCAGATAGATGGATTCAGCCATCAAGTCTCCCGAGAGATGGACGTTGCGTATGTACATCTCAAGCTATATTGTGACTTATTCATGACAAAAAGAGTAACACATATATACCATATATATATCAAATAGCACACCCTGAAAGTCCTGTGTTTAAAAAGGAAAAATTCCAAGAGCAAGAGGCAGATTCCATCTTCTTCTTCCATGGCGCCGTGGCTGCATTAGATCTGAGACTGTCGAGCGTTTGACCTTCAAGTCCACAGCGATCAATATGAGCTGAGCCCTCAGAGAGCCCGGCCAGTTCTCACTTCACAGTGAGAGGAGAGGAGTGGAACCAACGGATTCTCTCTTCATTTCAATTAGGCCTCGTTCAAACCGTGGAACCCATTGAATTTTCGCTTTAAAAAAAATTAATTAAATTCTTCCAAATCCTATTGGTTCACGCAGCAGCAGCTATGAGTTATGAACACCTTATCTTGGAATTGTCAGAAGGCCTCTTGCATGAATCACCTAAATGCCTCACTACAATAGTTCCTTCTAGAGACATCTTTGTCTTTACTTTGTTTAACATTACCTATTACCTATTACTTTACCCATTACCCCAGGTGCGTTGACTATTGCCTTGACTATTGACTATTGCCTGGAGCAGAGAGTTGGAGTGTGACAAACATATACATACCGCCACAGGTCTGATTCCCAGGAAGTTAAGGTCTGTGTTCTCCCCAAACAGGTAACCTTCCGGATGGGTTGAGTCAAACTTCTCTCCCCCCATGATGAAATGACTGGCAAAGTAACTCCCTGCAGACAAAACACAAAACGGGTTCAAGTTATGTCACTCTAAACTTCAAAAAAAGAAGATATAGTGGTATTCAATGTGTATTTAATTGTTTTTCACATTGTACTCGTGACTAATGTCTGTTTTTTCGTCAGATCAGTTCATTCTGCAGTATCGGGAGAATCTTGATCGAGCCATCAATCACATTTCAAATGCATGAGACTGGCTGTGAACACCGCAGACGGCCTACATCAAGAGGTCTATTGAGCTTGAATCCTCTATGCAAAGAAGGCAGGAGGGTCGTCCACTCAGGTGAGTGGAGGGAGGCAGGGAGGGGTGGAGTACAACAGGGTTTTGTTTAGACACCCTTTTCGTATGCATACACCCCAATCTCGCAAAGTACACAGGGGCTAAATTAAAATAAAAGAACTGGGAAGCGCGACATACATTTTCTCTACAATCATTAAGCAATAAAACAGAGCGTCCATCCAAAGTTACAAAGTACAAAGCGCTTTGTGAGTTATGGGAATACTTTTCAGATTGGGGTGTTGTTGTTGGCCGCATGGGACTGGAGAGTTTGGCCAGATGTTGTTTTGTTGCCACTAGCGCGCTCTCTCTCTCCGTGTTGATGACAAACTGTTAAGTATCATCTAGAGGTTGAGCTCAGTGTATAATCAGACACAGCTGATACCATAGTGCTGAACTCGCGAATCAGTAACTATGAAGGAGAGAGGGCGGGGGTGGTTGTTGTTTTATGTGTGTTAAGTTTTGTAATGTCCCGTTTGGGAAATAACACAAGATATAGTCGGGTTTGATAGACAGACAGGCAGATAGGGGCCTACAGACAGACACAGATACATAGATAGATTCATCCCTCTAATATTTTTTGTACACCTGGTGGGACAGGTGAGCTGGTGAGTGTGTGTGTCACCAGATCCCAGCACAGGAAGTAGGGCTGACAGCTCAGTTTCTGCATAACAATTGTGGGATATATGTTCCAGATACCGTAACTACAACTACACCGCCCCTCTGTGCTCCCTCCGCCCAGCTTTAGAAGGCATGAGCACTACACAGGTTTCTGTTCCGACGGATCGAAGCTAGGTACACATTTGCCATTATCACCGAGACTAGGTCACATTTGAATAATTCAGATTCAACAGGCTATTCACACCCTTCTTAGTGCCTACTTCAAGCCCCAAGTGTGGAGTACTGAAATGACAATGTCCCTGTGGGTTTTTACATATCAACCTAATCATCAGACCCTAGAGTGTTGTATAGGCCACAGTACAGTGTGTCCTGCTAAGCATGAACATCATCCAAACTATATGTATAACTATATGTATACTATACTATACATCTCAAAATCAATATTTTGTCCTGTGGTTGGCAATCACAATTTCTGCGATTCAGGAATATCTCTTGTCAAACCAAAGAGTTCAATACAAATATTCAACATATGCAATTCAAAATGTGACAATGTAACAGTATGTTGTTACAGTTTGAATTTAATTCATATAAATCTAGTTGTATGCTATTTATGCAGATAGGCTACTGATCATGTGGGTCTTTATAAGCCTATCATTCCACTGTGAATATTAATTAATTTGTGAATTGAATTGGTCTCCTTAACAACCCAGATGGCGTGGAGTATCTGTCTCCACAGGTAGCTGCATGCATATGTATAGTGCAATGATAATGACAATGAGGATAGCGTATTAATGGCTTGAACGATGACGTCTGTTGTGTGGGATATGTAGCTTTTGTAGTTTTAAATATACTTGCGCAATAGTAGTTTATCAGTAGTAATCCCCAGTGACTGTACACCCAGCCAACCTGACTATGGACTTACCAGATTTCGGCGGATAACGGTACACCGAATTGGACGGAATGTCCACTTCTTCCACGCCTATGTTCTGTCTGCTTATGAAAGCTCCCATTTCCAGTTGAATTCAAAATAAACCCATTAAACATAACACGCAATATTCACGATATTAACCGACCCGACTCAATTTCTATAATGTAATCCAGTTCGTGCTGCCATTTCCATGTCAGTCCGGGCCAAGGCCTCAGAATGGGGCGCTAGTGTTGTGGCCGTCCCGGGGGTTAGTTTGTGCCGTGGCTGCTCTTATGTCTCCCTGTCGGACGGTGCGAACCGAGACGTTATTATGAGACGACCGAAAGCGAGTCCCTTTAACACCGAAGCGTTTCTATTGTGCGACGGTATCGCATCTTTGTTGCCTAGTGGGTTTTTTTCTTAAGACCGAAGAAAACGAGTCCCCTTGTCTTTGCGCAATGTGATACAAAGTCGCAACGAACTCAGCTTATTTTTTCCGAGTTTAAATTCACTGCCTGTGGGATTTCGATGGCTTGTGCTGGTCTTGTTCGGTGTCCTGTCAAAGACCACTTCTATCGCTGCCCATGATGACGTCAGGGACAAATCCGGACCGTGGTTTTGCGCAGTCCAACCCAGGAGCTCCCGACGCCTCTGTTACTTGACCGTCCTACGCCAAATGTGTGATCGGCACCGACTGCACTGCAGTGTAACAACCAAATGACTTGTCAAATATGAGATGTACTTATAATCAAATTCCAACAACTCAACAAATCCCTAACATTTTGGCTCATTTTCACATTTTAAATACATATTTGGCAACAAGCTAAACTAGGCCTAATAAACATAATATACACACATTATATTGTATAGTATTCTACAATAGTACAATGTGCTAAATTAAGTCACACACATATATCATACATTGTATCAGATTACATTTTAATAAGAATCCACCATGGACTATAAATAGTATACAGCTTAGTTGTGAATTGTCTGCTATACTACTCCAGGCCAGACGGGGGCGCCGTGTTTTCATGGCTATACAACCAGAGCGGGCCAACAAGAAAGGAAAGAAACGACGTGTTAAAAAAAATATAAAAAGGAAGCCATTCTGCCGCCATTTCACGGGAAAGCAGCGCGGACAACAACACGCGTACAACACATTTTTTGCATCATTGCATTTCTGTCGAGAACAAAGCTATTGAATTGAAGCTTTTTGTACTTGTGTATTTACTTTACGGTATATCCGTGTAGCCACTTAGCCCAATTCGACTGATCTACAATCGTAATTTGGAGCCAAAATGAGCTACGGAAGGCCGCCGCCCGACGTTGAGGGAATGACCTCCCTCAAAGTAGACAACCTGACTTATCGGACTTCACCCGAGACTCTGCGCCGCGTGTTCGAGAAGTACGGTCGGGTAGGCGATGTTTACATCCCCCGTGACCGGTATACCAAGGAAAGCCGTGGTTTTGCCTTCGTGCGATTCCACGATAACCGGGACGCCGAAGACGCGATGGACGCCATGGACGGTGCCCTGCTCGACGGACGGGAGCTTCGAGTGCAGATGGCGCGCTATGGCCGCCCACCAGACTCCCACTACGGCCGGAGAGGTGGCGGTCCTCCCCGTAGACACGGGGGATCCGGTAGAAGAAGCAGGAGGTAAATCTATTGTTATACAACTACCGGTTAAAATATCATGTTTACCACGTGGATAAGAATAACCCGCGTCGTCCATACTTGTATCAAGACATTCGTTTTGCAACTGCTTTTGTTTTGTTTTTTGTGTACACTTTCTGAAACTTTTTATTCTCATGAACCAGCCGCTCGGGTAGCCCGCGACGCCGCAGACGCAGCCGTTCCAGGAGCAGGAGCCGCTCCCGAAGCCGCTCCCGCTACAGCCGTTCCAGGTCCCGCTCCTACTCCAGATCCAGGTCCAAGTCCAGGAGCCAAAGGAGGAGCAAGTCAAAGTCCCCTTCTAGGCCGCGTTCCCGCTCAAAGTCCAAGTCGAAGTCCAAGTCCAAATCCAGGAGTCGAACCCCACCATCCAACGTGGGTTCGAGGTCACGGTCCAGGTCCAAGAGCAGGCCCAAATCTCCAGAGGACAATGGCACAGAGTCTTAACCCAAACCCAGAAACCAGACGGTAGGGACACTGGATGTTTCAACTTCATAGAATGGATGTTTCAGATCTGAGTTGTATGTAGGACACCCGCTTCTTAGCGTTCCCACTAATAACTTTAACAAAGATTCCAAGAATGCAGCGTCATATTTATTAAGCCATTTCATAATTGGCAAGAATGTGGTCTCCCATCGACTGTAGACCTGTTCTTCTGCATTTGCTTCAGTGGTTGTTTATCCACTGTAAAGCTCACGCAACTAATCTGTGTACATTTTTTAAAAGGGGATACTACATTAATACGTGTGGTCACAGGGTCAACATGCGCTTGTGTGTGCGTGGCTTGCTTTAACCAAAAACGTTCACCTAAATGTGGAATTCTTTCCTCCAAGCTGCGGAGTCCGGTTTGCAAAGAGGAGTTGGGGTTGTGGCAATGTGAGAGCAGTTAGTGTGTGACCCGCCCGTGTGACCCCGCGTGGTTGCTGCCCGAGGGTGCCGCAGGCAGTAAAGGAGCAGGGCAGCGGTGGCCGGTAAAACGGGAGCCGGTCGCCATGGCGCCGGCGGTTCGGGCTGGTCAGTTGGTGTGTGAGGTGATGTTGGCGAGATGCAGGGGCGGGACCAGAGGCACAGATGTACAGGGCAGCTGTACCTGCGGCTGTCGTTCTCCTGCTGCTTGCAGAAGGTTTGTTTAATCTAAATAACGCCCCCCCGTGTGTGAGCCCTAGCGCCCCTTTTTCAAGAGGTAGGGTTTTTGAGAAGGGCGGGGGGGGCTTTGAGGAAGGTGTACAGAAATGCTAATGTTACTTAGTGCAGTTGGCATTTCTAGAATTGTTTTTGAAAAGGCCCCACCAAACCTGGGACACATGTACAACTCTTATCTACAGGGTGTGAACAAATATGATCAAGCCTATATAATGAACATAATCAGACTAGCTGAGCAAGCAGCGGTGAGTCAGAGTTGTTTTCCCTCATTATTGATCCTATCCATTCTTTTTCAGATCTCTGATTGGCTGAAGTTGTGCAGAACACCAGGAGCCCAGCCGATACGGAGCCTCTGGACTCCACTATACACCCACTGATTCCAGACCAAAAGGTCATTGGTCTAAACCCAAATGTTTGAATGAGTTTCATTTCAGTCACCATGTTCAAACTGTAGTTGTTGGCTATGTGCTGTTTATGGGTGCGCCATTTAGATTTGTTTGAGGCAGTTTGCCCTTTTTTTACTCTTCAGTAATAGTGATTGCATTTGTATTGCTTGCTCCCTTTTTTTCCTCCCTGCATTGCAGCTTTTATTTTAATCCATGGTTTTGAGACCCTTTTCCAGATGGATGTTCCAAGTTTGTTCATTTTTCAAGTTCAGGTAGAAATGGAATGACCTGTCAATTGGAGCCGTACCAACTCTATGTAATATCCCACCGGTCTCATTGTGTTATATTTTACCGAGCCGACCCACGTATACGGGACGCTCGTTTTCGATTTTGCTACTCCAGCACATCTTTTTTAGGTTTTTTTCCCCCCCTGTCTCCTTCAGTACTTCCTTCCTGTGACTCTAACACTCTCTCCTGTGTATCTTTTGTGCACTAGGCGCAGTTGTGTAGCAGTTGAGTAATGCTGGTTAGCTGTTAAGAGGTGGTGCGGTGCAGTGCGGTGGTTTGGCGTGTTGCGGTGCTGGGCGCCCGGGTCCCGTTCCGGGGCTCCACCCTCCGCTGCCGTTTGCCGGTTTGTAAGATCACAGGTGTGGCAGATTGTGTACCCCCCCCCCACCCCATCTATTTCCTGTCCTATGACTTCACTTCCCATCCCTCCCATGATGTGTACACATCTGCTGAGCAGTTTTTTTTCCCCCTCCCCCAAAGGTAGATGTTGGAGTCTCGATTGACTCTAGTGAAGCGTTGAAAGGGCAGTCGAAGCTGCTTGTTAACTGTGTTGCATTGTTTTGTGAAACCCTCACACGTCTTGTAATTGCTTTCTGCTGAATGACAATAAAATATTTGATATTCAAGTGAATTGTTTCTCTGAATGGTGTCAGACTCTGGTTCTCCTACGTTTTTTTAAATGCTGTATAATTTGTAATCCAAATTATAGGGGTGTGTTTCATTGAACGTGACACTCAAAATTTCAATGACGCAAAATGGCAGGCGGCAGGCCCTTATCTGCGTGTTTGTGCCACTGTCCACTAATGAGATTAACTGAAAAGTAGCCAGTCGCGCTCACGTGACATCACACCTGATCCCAGAGGTATTGCGGTGACGTCGCCGCGCTGGAGGGGCGTGTTAAAAGGATGTGACGTGCAGGACCCTACACTAGCCCGTAAATGTAGACGCTCGATGCTGATAATGTGGCTTTTGACTGAGAAAAAGGAGTGAGGTCTTCGCGTTTTTTTTTTTGCGTTTGCTGAAACAAAAAAGCCCCATACAATAAATAGGTAGAGAAGAAACACTCCACACAAGAGGAACAGTTGGGCTATATTGCATACTACGCATTTTGAACGATGGATTTAACTTTTATACTATGGGCCGTTATTTTCACTCTTATTGCTATTGTTGTGGCCACGTCCGTATTTAATGCTTCGTCGTCCTCGGTTGATTTTGCGAGGGGTTGTTTTGGACACACGGATGAAGCTAAAACAGGATTAGATGAATCTGGTGCGCGGCAGAACGGTCATATCCCCGACCAGAAGAAAGCGGTGGACAACTGGAGTGAACTTAGTGGGAGTTCACATGACCACTGGGAAGTCGTTAAGTCTGTCCTTTCCGTAAGTATTTTCTGTTTGTTTTGCAATGTAGGAATTTCTGGGACTGCGTCCGGCGGAGACAACTAGACACCGATGCCTAGTAATGACGTAATCACACAGTCATGGTCTATTTGGATGCGAACATGCCATTGAATCACTCGAGTGTAGGCTAGGTGGAGAAAGGAGACCATGGATGTATTATATAATAAGGTGAACTTTGAGATAGATCCAGAGAAAATGGGGAATACGGGCTACATGTGTAGTAGGCCAAACTGTTGTATTTATTTTGCGCATGTGTTTACATTATTGCGTGCCACAGGCAGCCTACTTGTAGACATGCGTTTTTATGGGGCAATGTTGCGTTTGTGTGACATGGTACACCTCATGTCTCGCAGGAGGAATCGGAGTCGCACCGTGACACTGCAGAACACTCACCGTCACAGTCCACACCTGACGACTCCAGCTGCATGCGTCCACCTAGGAGCAGGAGCTTTGACCTCGACTCATCGGGGAGCGGTCGGAGGTCACTCATCGGCCTCTCTGAGAAGGAGCTCCTAAAGTGTGCTTTCTCTTCTCCCCAGACCGAGGGAGCCACAGAGAGCCCTGGTTTTGATGGTAAGAAGAACCATATTATTGAAGAACAACGCCTGTAGGCCTATATTTGCATTCCTGTTCAGTATTCCTGCCACAGAAATCTCAACAAAAGATGTAGCCTAATGATGAATGAATGCTAGTACATTGATTGAGTGATTTTTGCGTAGATATGAAGTATCTCCCTGGACAGGCCCGGTCCAGCCACATGAAGACCATGATGTCCAAACAGGAGCTGGAGGAAGAGCAGAGGTGAGACTGATGTGTCATGGTTTCAATAAACCTACAATTTAACTTGGACTCTTAAAACGGGAAGTAACAAAAGTGTGCAAAATTCTTGTTTTACCTGTTTCCTGTATGGTTTAGGGAATTGTATGATCATTCATCACAGTTTTATTTATTTTAACGGAAAAACACCCCTTAGCAATGGTACCAACCAGTGTTCATTGTCTGCCTCCTCCTAACCATTGGTACACGTGTATGTGTGCTTTTGTGAAATGTTGGCACGTCACTCCAGAGTCTTCTGTGCTTTGCTGTCCCATCACTCTCTTCGGCTTTAGGCTAGACTGAGTGAGGCAAGATTAGATCTGTGCAAAGCGTTCAGGGTACATGGTTCCCAACTTAAAGGATTCACTCTGCACTCTGCATTGCAGTGATCAACGGATGACTTTAGAGAGGTATACAGAGGAAAATGGCGAAATAAGAGAAATGGACATGGCACACACAGTTAAGAGTCAGTATTTAGAATCAAGGTTTCATTTTTTTTTCTTCAATGTACCCCCTGCTTTTATTATTGCAGAGTAAAGTTCCCCACAGACTTAACCTTTCTATAGGCTGTCAGGGAAAGTGGGAGCAAATGTGTGGTACAGTATGAGTGTATGAATGCTTAACAGGTAGGTATTATGCTTAGCACCACAGCAAACAGCCTCTATGTCTTACCACCTCCTGCTGCCTGATGCCAATATTCCACCGCTTTGGATATCTATTAGTCAGCTACAGCAGGTGCTTGTTGTTGATTAAAGGTCCCTCTAGCTGCTGCCTTGGTCTGAGGGTCCAATAGTCCTTAGGATTCTCCATTATTGGGCCGCAACACCAAACTGTGACCGGTGTTGCCAAGCAACTTGCTTAGCGAAGCATTATATCATCGTTTCAATATTTTTTGACAACTGGTACAACTAGCTTTTTTGTGTGATTGTGGTTTAAACAGCTGACTGATTAGACTCTGGGGCTGGGTGAGGCTGGACACCTGTGGGGCATTGAGTAATCAAGGCCCACAGGTTAAACTAGCCACCACCACACACACTCAGGAGGAGCGCTAGCATGTCAGCATTTACCACCTGCTCAAACCCTGCAATAAACCGGTTTCTATCATCAACCGCTGGTGTTCGGAGGAGCCCTGAAAAAGCACTTTAGTGGCAGGTAGCAGGGTCGACTGCTACAGATTACTATTTTGAATTCATCATTTCATTTACATTGTTTTCTGTTAAACGTGAGGTTGATCTGGCCACTTCTGCTACTGTAATGCGGCTCTGTGTTTTTAAATCCCTGCAGAGGGGCTTTTGCTCGTGCCAAATTAAGGCCGTTCATCATTCATGGATGGGCTTCATGAACCGTTTGGCTAGATAACTGATTCCTGTTGGTACCAGGAAAGGTTAGACAGTGATGCAGAACGTGTGCAATGTTCGTACACTTTATTCTGCATCATTATCTACTTTTACTGGTCTTATAGCAAGGCCTAGATCAGGGATGGGCAACTTTGATGATGGTGAGGGCCACTAAATTTCCACACTCACTGTGGGGTGCCACATTGTGTATCGGCACTCTCACCAGTAGTACCCCAACACTCAAATAGCCCATAATAGTCACAAATGTGATAATAAAGGGATATTAACAATTATTATTCAGTGTTAACATTTT
>OOFB01008671.1:0-26762 GCA_900323305.1 Trachyrincus murrayi | reverse complement strand
GTAATAACTGCCGCGCGGACGCACAGGCATACGTTGGTTATCGCACCATTTCCATAAACAATCCAGACACACGCAGTAAAATCTGTTTAACCATTTATTCTACACACACACACACACACACACACACACACACACACACACACACACACACACACACACACACACACACACACACACACACACACACACACACACACACACACACACACACACACACACACACACACACACACACACAATAATGACCATGGAACTGTCTAACTCATTTGTTATCCAATGCTCAGTTACCACAGCCGCTGCTTCCCGGTAGAGGACCCGAGAACAGCGTAGCTGTACTTTTCTCTCCCTGTGCATATGGATAAGTGCAGAGTATCACAGGCGAAACTATAACATTTGATTATATGTTGTTCGTGTTGGGTGTGTATTATCCATACAGTCTATTGTATTATCCGTTATAGCTAATTTCCTTAGTGCACGAGTGAGAGTGTGTTGGCCTGACTCATTCCAATAACAGTGATCCCACTGATTCCTTCTCCTTTGTTAAAGTGATGTTTCATTTATTCCATGTTCCACATTTCCTTTACGTCTAAACTCATTCAAGGTCAGAAACCGTGTGGCTCCACTCTTAACTAGTCCAAACTAAACTCTGTAGTGCTCTGTGTTTACATGCCGTTGCGTCTTTTCTTAAAGGCACACAAAGCATTTCCGTCGGCTCAACAAAATAACAATAACTTGCATATAATGCAGCGCATATATTGCGCAAACAATAGGAACCCTTATATAAAGGGGCACAATTATTACCATAAGAAAGGTCACATTAATATAGGAAACAAATACTAAAAACATACACAATGTATATTAAAACGTTATTTGGCTCCTACAGTTTGTATTGTTATGTGTGTATATACTTTTCAGAAACTTAAGAAATATATTAGTTATATTGCATACAATTAAATCATGTATGTATCCATTTACTGTATTCATATTTTACATAGTTTGGAAATGGGCTAGCCTAATATTCAGCTTTTTAATGAAAGAAAAAAAACTGGTGTTTGGTAAAAATGGTATCTGAACATCTCTAGGTTTTATTATTATTTCTTGGACCAACAGCTAGTATAAATCACTCCAAACGGAGGGGTAAAAAGAACAACAAAATGGGACAGACCCCGACTTGTAAACTGCTTGTACAGACATCGTAAATCCTGAAATGTTTGACATGACGAATAAGTTACATCCTTTTGATAATTAAACTAAGACATGCCACCTGATTTAACATTTGATAAATGTATTGTCAAGATAGCGTTACATTTGTGCTCTTCACGTTGGCGGCCATTGTTGAAATAAAAATCCCACCGCGGGACAAATGCGTCGGTAAATCGCCGGTTGCAGGCGATGGGACATTTATCGGCCATCCCTAATTGGTACATGTTCAAATTTGACTCATCACTTTGACAAAAGACGAAGATGATCGTACCGAGGAATATAGACCCATATGTGGTCATGTATCAAAAGGCTGTGATGCTCACCCTATACACCTCCTTGGTCTCCAAGTCCCACATCTTGATGATCTGTCCTGCAGAGAGCAGCAGCTTGCCGTCAGGGCTCACACACAAACTGGTCACTGCTGCACGGTCCGCCTTCCACTTGCTGAACACATTGAACGGATGCATTCACACATTAACTCAATTGTTATTACTCAAATAAAACATGGGAGGTAAAAGAGGAACCATCTTTATCCAAGCTAAAATAACATGGGAATTAACTTTGAAACGAATACCCCAGAGGTTATTTAATGATTTGGGGGTTTGGTAATGCATGAGGATGGCAATAGTGAGCCCACTGAGACGGTATATGCATGAACAATAGACAAGTCAAGGAAAATAGTTGTTCAGACGTACGTGCCGCAGTTACCACCTTCTTGGATGGCGCGGGTTAAATGTGCATATGAAATTAAACGATTAAATTCTATCAGACTAAGATTGACGTAAAATCTCAAGATGTAGTGGGATAGTTCTAACCTGACGCGCCAGATGGTTTGTTACACAGAACCATCTGGGAAGTCGTCCTTTGAAACTCTTTGGAAAAGGTCTGGCACTTTCAAAAAATACTTGGCAGGTAATTGGATGAACCATCTGTCTATCACCGCGCCCGTAACTGCCAGTAGTTCCTCATAGGACGCCGACTGGTCCGAACCACTGTGGTTCGGACCAATAAATGCATGACGTGAAGCCTGGCGAGATGGATCCTCGCATGAATGTGATCTCACGAATCCAGCTGCCTTGCAAGGTAAGGACAGTTCATGAGCTGACCAAAAGACTGCCCGATTTACATGGCAACAGACGGTCTGATGCTAGGTGATTGAAACGGCATCCAACTAAACCCTGTATAAGCACTTGCTAAGCAGCACCCGGATACCCAACAGCTTGTTTCAGGTGCTTCTCTGAGGTGGTGCAAAGTCCTTTCTAGAATTGTCTATATTAGGTGAAGACTGAGCTATCTAAATCAAGCACATCTTTAAAATATTGTGTGCCTGATTTATTGTTGAGCAATTATTGTCGTTCATAACTATGACCCAAATTTGAATGCACATTGCACAATTGATGACAATGTGCATGAATACATTGTTTTGCATTGTTTAGAAATGGCCTTGTGGATGCAAGGCATTCTAAAAACACAGCTGGAAGATGCCAGTTATTGAGAAAAATATTGTTTCCATCCCTGGCATCAACTGGGGTTGACAGAGAAAGTGAAAGGGGGTGCATGTTGTTCTAGAGAACTTGTGTGCGCAGAATGTAGACACTGACCAGCGTGACTTTCCCGTTTGCAGGTCCCACTCTACGATTTGAGTATCGTCTGAACCGCTGTATAACAAAGCATCCTGGGGATGCCACTGGACACAGTTCACCACTCCGCTATGGCCACCGTCCTGGCACCAGCAGAAGAAAGACAAATCAAGACATTAATAGTTATACTGCATGGAAATGCTGATCGAGAGTTTTTTTATGAACATACTCCATTTCTCCATATGTACAGAAATGTACATGACAAGCAAGAAGCAAGTACACTTTTAGTTTTAGTTTTAGAGTCAACCTACCACTAGGATTGTGGATAGATGTACAGTACAGATTCGAGAGGTCATGTGAACTCACCAGAGTGCAGTGCAAAGCTCCCTTTGCTGTGCTGTAGATAAGCACAGTGCCCGCCGCCGTGCCCATTGCCAGAAGGTCTGCCTTCTCCTCCACCTGCACTGCCTCCGATTTCCTCTTCTTCCTCTGAGGTCCCTCCTAAAAAAACAGATTGTCAACGTTATTAGTATAAAAGATAAAACTTAAAATGTGTAATTCAAAGGCCAATACAGCTACTTAAATGCTTGTATGCGTGTTTGAACTAATGGTGACTTGATCTTGTGCAAGACCATAGATATAGAGCATAGACCATGGATAACAAAATGTCAAAAGCGGTGTATGCCATAGTGGCCAATATCATTGGGGACTAAAAAAGTTAATCAGGGGCAGCAATCTTGCGCTATATGATATAAAGCGTTACTGTAATAGGCCATAATGCATTTACTCGGCCACCTATCCGCTAAAACTTCAGTGATCATAGCCTGCAAGTGTCATGGTGGAGCATGTTAGCTCCCAACGCTAAACCTCGGGTAGCTAAAGCTAACTCCCAAATGCATACTTTTACAAGCTGCAGAAGATACATAAATGAGGGTCGACATAGTATAATGGCTCATCTGAAAACAAACAAACACATTCTGGGGTTGTTTTAATCGAAAAATATTTATTTACGGCAGCATTTTCCTGAATTGAAAACTAATTTCCCCAACCATGCGGGACCAACATGTGCGTTTCCCGCAGTTGTTTTACACAGCCAGCCATTAGCTGCTAACGTGGCCACAGCTGCTAACGTGGCCATGTCTGTGTCAGACATGAGATCTGCACATCAACATACAACTGGTGTTCGGAGGAGTCCATCCTATGCTCAACATAAAATACGACACTTAGTTAACGGCGTACTCAGAGTTTAAACCAGTAAATTTCCGAAGGCCTAAGCATTTATAAAGTACCCCCACATACCTTGACTGTCCGGCATGGTCCCCAAGCTATGCAGGTACAAGTGGCACTCAAATGGGCAGAAGGCACGTATTCTTGGTGAAGTGTTTTACTATCTGTATTCCAGATTCTTAGTCTACCATCTTGGGCACACAAAGCTAGATACTGTCGTGATTTAGGTGAGAAAACGCAGGGTAGTCCCAGCGACGTGAAGCCACCATCGGCCGCCATTTTCGAAGTACTGCTCGAGTCTGCGTGGTTCGGAAAAACCACGTGTGAGCGTTCACAAGCAGGGGCATTTCCCCCGGAGTTTACAGGCTTCCCATTGGCTACTATCTAAAAATGGGTGTGTCTAAAAAAAATCTAAGCAGTTTTTGGCAAACAAAAATCGATTTGAATTGTATATAGACTATACTACAGGATTATGTACTGAATTGTAAGTAATTGTAACTACTGCGTTTGTTGATTAGGCTTGTCCACAACAAAACAAACTGGCAGCATCAGAGTTCCGAGTTGAGCATCCCAGTTTACTACGTGTGTATAATGTATAATGTTGGGGACAATGCATTTATTCTAAGGGTTTATTCGTATAAGGGCACGTTTAATACCACAATTGACACTCACCATTCGCACAAACTTATTAAAGTTATTCAACATCCCTCTCAATTTAAATGCTTTGTACCAATATGACAAAATGTACAGTCTATCAAGGCTAAACATGTAATGAATATAAATATACAACACACCATCCACTGCGAGTATAACATGAATGAGCATGTCTATAATCTGTATACATTTCTTTTTGTATTTCACCGAGAACCAATGTCACCCTCTGTCGGAAGTCTTTGGTTACTGCCTAGAACGCACAGGGGGCGGAGCCTGCGTTGTCGCAGATTAGTGACGTTGTGGGCATGTGTCTTTCGTTTTCCTGCACGGGGAGCTTGTCGATTTGTGAGCATGTCATTCTGCCGGATGCAAACACTTGACTTTCATGCGCAGCATTGTGTTATTGTGAGCTCGCTTGTTTAGATATAGTTTTATATATTACTGTTAACTAAAACCATGTCGATACATATGCCCATGGCAAGGGTTTTTCTTTGGCAGACACTCGCACGAATTAATATACCCAGTCTTGGACACAAACGTTATAGTAAGCTACATAAATACAATGTACAGACAAGGGTACATGAAATAAGAAGATTGTCTGTTGGTCATAGTAAGATGGACGAGGACGACAGCAGAAAAATAACTCAAGATGTGTCTTTAGGCAGAAGACGCCCCCTGTCTCCACTGGAGAGAATTAGTCGTTTGTTACCTCAGGAGTCCCTTGGCCCTGAAGTGGAACAGTTAAGAGACTGTAATCAGGAGAAAATTGAGGATTCAAACACTCTAGATGCATCTGTCACACTTTGCCATGATACCAAAAGCAACATCTGTGATTCAGAGACACACATAGAGGATATCTCAATGCCCCAAGAAGAGATTGCACATCTTTCTAACGGTGGGACTGTTGCAGATTGCAGTGACGTGGAAAGCCAAGCCTGTGGTGGAACTCTTTCTAACATGGTCGAACCCCTACCAACATCCCTCCCTCGGGAGAACTTGGTCAAGTTCGGGGAGCTGCTTATGGCTGAGTATCGCAAGAAAGGTCAGTTAGAGTATAAGAAGATGTTCCAACTTCAGGAGGGAGGGCGTCTAAACAGCTCCTGGGGTTATATTAACCACGACGACATCGCAGGGCAACCCTCGGGCCGGTTTATGAGGACTACACAGTGGGCTCCCATCCTCATTCGCCGGCCGAGCCTGGAGGATTATGTGCTGTGTATGAAGAGGGGACCAGCAATAGCGTTCCCAAAGGTTCTGTTTGTTTTGTTCAGTTTATAGCCCTACTGTTGTTACCAAGATCTCTTTTTGTAACACAGCGTGTTATAGAACAGTTCATTACAGAGTCAACATTTGTCTCCATGTATTTCTATTCCCCTCCAGGATGTCAGCATGATGTTGAGTATGATGGACGTGTCAGAGGGAGACTGTGTGTTGGAGTCGGGGTCTGGGTCCGGGGCAATGTCACTCTTCCTGTCCCGAGCAGGTCTGTAGTAGCAGGCAACATACGTTAGGCTAATACATACACATCTAGACTCATTGTTTTTAGACAATGTCAACACTTCATACTCATAGCACAAAATGTATGCAAATAAACACCTGCTGTGGTCAGTTACACTTCTCAAGTCAAATATGAACTTGATATATAAGTAAATGTAGTTTTTTCTATGTTGTACCTCATATTTATTTTTGTTGCTCTAATGGATTTCATTTTGTTGTTGACAGGCTCAAGTTTTAATTGTCAACCTTGTCTGTAAACAAATCAAATCCTCATTTACCTTAATCTGTTACAGAAGAAACAATTACTAAATAGTGGAGTAACAGTATAAAGTCTTCTAAAATGGAAACAGTGAAGTGAAGTCTACACTAGAGGCGAGAATATTTTATTATACTCGTGTGTGTGTGTGTGTGTGTGTGTGTGTGTGTGTGTGTGTGTGTGTGTGTGTGTGTGTGTGTGTGTGTGTGTGTGTGTGTGTGTGTGTGTGTGTGTGTGTGTGTATGAGTGTGTGTGTGTGTGTGTGTGTGTGTGTGTGTGTGTGTGTGTGTGTGTGTGTGTGTGTGTGTGTGTGTGTGTGTGTGTGTTGTATGCGCTCCAGTGGGCTCCAAGGGTACCGTGTTGAGTGTGGAGGTCAGGGAAGACCACTTTGGCAGAGCTGTGAAGAACTACAAGCGCTGGCGGTCATCGTGGAGCCTGCGGCGTGGCGAGGAGTGGCCAGACAACGTTGACTTCCACCATGCCGACCTCTCTGCCTCCTCGCTCCTCCACGGTCGGGGGTTTCATTCGGTCTGTTTGAACTTCTTGAAGTTCTTTTCACGCCTTTATAAAGAAAATGGCAACAACAAAAAATAGCTAATGGAGGAATTGCAATTTAAGTTTTTGTGTGTTTTTACAATAACCCTGCACATTGTGGTGACAGCTCACTCATGATGTTTTGACATGGATTCTGTCCGTTGCAGGTGGCTCTTGATCTCCTCAGTCCACAGTTGGTATTGCCCACAGTAGTTCCACATCTCCACTCCGGGGCCGTGTGTGCCATCTACATGGTCAAGTGTGTAACATGAGCTTTCCCACTAGAGTAGATTAGCAGATTATGTGTCACATCCAAAAAAGACGTTAACAACAAGGAGACATTTGTGGATTAGGTGTGCAAAGGCCTTATTGAGTATAAAGGTGTGATCTTAGATTTGCCACATTAATTCAAGTTATTTTCAATGTTTTGTGAATTATCCGTATGATACCATCTACAGTATATATGATAACACATTCTTCCATATTGACCAGGCCTATCGTATTAGCTTATGCTTTTGTCTTATGCCAACCTATAGTATAACACAAGTCGTCGATCTACTGGAAGGCGTCCGTTGCTCATCACTTCCTCTGCTGTGCGAGGGCATCATCGAGGTGCCCATCAGGCATTGGCTGGTGCAACCGGCTCGCCAGAAAGACGGGGACTTCTGCACAAAGAAGTTTCCTCTGTCAAACGAAGACCAGAAGACGAAGCTGTGTGGAGTGGAGGAGAAAGGTGAAATTAAGGAAGTTCAAATACCATTGTGATGTAAGATCAGATGTGTTCAGGAATGTGTTCTCTATAGAGGTCCAGAGGGGTTACTGGAAGCTTAGCTGATCGTGTTTCATCTTGAAGTGTTTCGTGTTTCAGAAGAGTCGACCGCTGCGACTCCGTTTGGAAGCGTCCCTTACATTTGCAGACCACACCCGGAGCAGAGGGGCCACACTGGTAACAGACCCTCTAAATCCAACAGTTCATCTTCACATCTAAAATCTCACAAATAATACTGATTGCATGATTTTAAATCGCTTGTTTTCACTTTCAGCATTCCTGGTAAAACTACGGAAGTATGTACAGTAGCATCTTTGCAACTGACAGAAGATTTTTGTACACGTTGACTAATAAATGTAACTTGTGACCTACTACCCTTCATTTTTGTTCAGATGTGTGAAGATCAAACAAAGGCATCGCAACAAGAATACGGTATCTTTTATGTGTTGGCAGCACTATGCCACAGGGAGGTTTTGTATGAGACACAATAATGGTATAATTGACTAGAGACAACATGAAGGTACTGAGGAGTTTTCCTACCTTCTCTACTTAACCCTCTGCTAAAAAATCATAATCACAATCTAAACCACACATAACACATGCACCATGGCATTATTTGTTTTTTGGTTGCCTTCACAACCAACCAGTAAATAGAAAAACAATCGTTTCATAGTAGTAGGGCAAAGTCCAAGACTGACTCGTCATTTATATAGAGCCTTTATTTAAAACGTACAAAGGCAGGCTGTCATTTTAATCGCCAGAGTGGTATTAATATAAAAACTGGCAGTAAAGTCCCAGTGCCCGACGTCTCACCTCTGTGGTCAACAGCGCCAATACAATCCTTTAGTACATACAAAATATTAAATAGTAGAAAATGTGATATTAGTATTATTATTACTTCATACACACACATCCAGGAAGCATTTACAAAAATTAGCAGCAATCATATTGCTTTGACTGAGCTGATATTTTGTTACCTCAACATTCCTGGTCATGGCCCATTCAGGAATAATCATGGGGAATACCAGACAATAACGAATAACGCATGTAACTCAAAACCACACACAGAGTTGTGCTCTACTCTTCGTTGATCCAGTCCAAGGAAGCATCATGAGTAGACCCACAGCCACAACCATGCCCTTAAAAAAATGGATCAAAAGAGTCATTAGAGTCCGGCCTTAAAACTAAAACAAGGTCCAATCTGTTGACTTTATGAAAAGCTGACAGTGTGTATGTACACCATGTTCAACTACAGAGCACCCACTTGAGATATTGATCTCCTAAGCATAGTTCTCATTAGGTTTTCCTTTGCAAGTGTTTTCCTGGTTGAACTTACTGGGAGGGTCCTTAGTGCGGACGCAGGCATAGCGCTGGGCCCGGGTCCGGGCCTTCCTGCTGGATGGCTTAGCCTTGGGCGGCGAGGCCTCCACCTCCAGCTGGAGCGGAGAGTCGAGGCCAGGGGACGTAGCGGAGGAGCACACGAAGGAGGAGGAGGTGGAGGAGAGGACAAGGCTTGGACAGCGTTTGGCCCCGTGCCCACACGGGGTGCACGGGGCGGGGGCCGCAGAGGGACCCCGTGGCATGCACACTTGGTCTCGCTCGCCATAATGCCGCCGGGCGCCACTGTGGTGCTTCGCCCTCTCTCGTTGCCACAACAAGTGTGATGGCATGATGGCGATCACCTTGGAAGTGGGTGGGGGTAACAGCTCTCATATTATTATACTAGATAACAATCTCAGGTAACAGGGATTCTGAAATTCTGAAAAACAACAAACTAGTTTCAACTCCTTTTGTCTGTAATTCCCAGCAACACACAGCAAACAGGATGCACTTACAACAGCTGGTGCCTTTCAAGTACTGGTTTCTGGCAGAAACGTAACCGCTTCCTTTCATGGTGGAAAGTTTCACCCCTAAAGCTTTGCTGCATTTAACGCTTTAAGCATAGCTTCTTGTCTGCCTATAATCCACTGTCTCATATTACAATACAAGCGTAAAGCGCATCTGCTTTCATTCCACTCCCATGTTAATCAATGAGCACTTCCACACCGCAGGCGGAGCAGAGTGAGTTTCTTTCGGCGTGGGGTCTATTTATTCCGCCTTCGCCTGCCGTTTTTGACACAAATTTCTCTCAGCTGATTAATTTAAATCGTTAGGTCATACACATTTACACAGGCATGCGTACCGCCTCGCAGCAGCGCTTGCTGACGACACCTCTGTATTCCATGCGAGCCCAGAGTTTGTCACGCTGCTTGAGGAAGCGTGGGAAGTGCTTACTCCAGCTACTGCCCAGTGCCCAGGGGAAGATCTCGTACTTGCTATCCTCCTCATCCTCCTCCATGGTGTTAGCAAGGTAGCTGTTGTGTAAGCATCTTAGTTCAGCCTGTTTTTTGTCCAAAGACTTTTGGACAAAAAATAGGCTAACCTGATGCTGGAAAAATATCGAATACAACAAATAACAACTTGACATATATATATATATATGTGTGTGTAAAATGCTCACCCAAACAGGTCAAACTTACAGAGCAATGAAAAAGTTTGTTCTGTTGTGTTCACTGATGCTGAAGTGAGCCCGTTTGAAGTAGATAAAGGTCATGGCAAGGAGATACTAATGTGTCAGAAGCAGGGGCAGAAATACAGTTAAAATCAGTAGATTGCAATCCTAATACAGTTTTAGAAGGAGTTTGTCTAAGAGTTTGACAAGTAGCCTACCTTGTCTGTGACTTTAAAGCAACAGTCCATCCACAGAAAGTCTTGTATGAGGCCATCATCTGCAACCAAACCCAGTTAATTTTGCTTATGTCCACAAGATGAACATCTTAAATGGATCATGGAGTAAAATTTATGTAGCTACATTATTGACGATTCCCCAAAACAGCTGTGGCTGAGTACATTGTACATTGTAATAAAAAATAATGGTATATTTAAAAAAAAACACGCTCCAGAAAGCTATGCACACAAAAAACCTAGGGGAATCTCAAATTTACAGAGATGTGGTCCTTGAGATAACATGAAAGATTAAGTGTCTAAAAAAGAACACTGATTCTTTGAAGTAGAAAAGCCATTCACCAAAAATGCTAAAGAAGGCGACCATCTCCTCCCGCTGGACAACAAGTGCCGGGCCTGAGATTATTTTGGCATGATGCAACCCTTGTCGACACTGATTTGGCTGGCTCTTGCCTGCTGGACCCTGGGCATCTTGTCCATTCGGTCTTTTACGACAGAGACTTCTCTTGATCTGCAGGGAATACGCATTGTTGGGTTTGGTGCGTACGGTTACCGAGGGCGGGGTCCGGCACCATCTCAGTGTGTGTTTCATCATGCTGCCTCAGTTTGGATCATTTGTTGTAAAAAAAAAAATAATAATAAACAAAAAAAGCCAAACTGTTTTGTTTGTTCTGGAAGAAGATAAGAGAGACATCAAAGTGAACGTGTCAACCAAGAATTTGAACTGAACGGGTGAGTTTGACAATCTAAATATAATAAACACAGGTTTGAAGGAGTATCTTATCTATAGGTCACTGTTTTCTGTTTTGACAAGCTGTCATCCAGCCCCATCAGCTAGCTAGGTGACGTCAAATAGACAGCTACACATTTGTTTTAAGCACACAGGTCTATGGACAAATGACATTTGCTAAATCCTTACATTTGGATCATGTTCAATGTCTTTTAATTCGTTTGTAACAGCCTTGACAGTCTTATAGGCCTAGCCTACATGTTAACGTCTCCGTTTTAAGGCAACACAGCTAACGCTGGGTAAGCAGTTACCGGCGTTGTTAACTACATGAGTCCTTACCTCTGCTCTGCAGATTTGCATTTAATAATGAACGGTATGGTTGCCTGGCTCCAGGAATGTGTTGGCAATACTGTAAAATGAGCGGTGAATGCGTTTTAAAAGATGGCTTGGTTTGGCCCAAGTAGGGACCATTAACAAGTGCGGTTCTCTACGTTAGCAGTGTTTGACAACTTCAGCAGCTAACGCGCATCAACAAACTACATGCCCTCGTGCGTCTGTGTACGTGTGCGCGCGCGCGTGTATCTCTCTCTCTCTCTCTCTCTCTCTCTCATTTTATAATCAAAATAATAATTATAACAATCATAATAATATCATCAGCAAGCCTACAGATGACATCATCATAATGTTTTATTTTGGTATAATGATGAAAAAACATTATTTATTTTATATAATGTTTTTAAATTAATCAAATTCAAATATTTAGTTATTTTGTATTTTTTTTTTTAGCTTTAATGTTAATGTGTCTTGTCTTTCAGCCAGCTGGCAGCTGGCAGTTTTTTGGAATTTCCTTTTTAGGAAAATGTGGGTGTGGTATAAATCTTTAAAATGCTGAACATTTCCTCTTTGTCTCACATTGTGAACGCATCACTCTTAACTGTGCAATGTTATTGCAGGTGAACTTGTGTATTGGGACTCTTTTAGCAGGCCTTGTGTCATGCTGTAATTACTCTGAGTCTATGTGTGGTGCCAGCGGTCCAGGGGACATCATCATTGGAGTATTAAGTCCCTGCCACTCTAAGGTGGAGAACCTGGACATGCGAATTCGACCAGAGAGATTCAACTGCACAGGGTATGTCTTCAGCGTTTTTCATTTTATTAAATTCATACTCTTTATTTCCTTGACATCAACTATATATCTAAATTACAGACGCATAATCAGAGACACATACATAGGTGTCAACATGCTTCATATGGAGTTAGCAATAGTTCATAAGAAAACTGAGTTTGTGGAGTGTTTGTTGTTCCTTGTCATTATTGATATAGGCTAGCTAGATAATGCAAATGCTTAACTACATTTTGGAATCAAAGCAAGTAAATCCATTTAAAATACATCCCAGAATATTAAGTATATAAAATAAAGACAGAAAAGGCCTGACGTCGGGCCCATAAACTATATGTCTAATATTTATGGCAGATCGAAAGGTTGAATGCAAAACGTTTGTGATTAAAAACTGTGTTATGATCAAAACAAGATGAGATTACATAGCATTGTGTTATTGTGTACAACTGGGGAAAATGTAAAACATAAACATTCTTCATTTGAATGCATATCTGCATTTCATCATTCAGGTTTGACATACCATCATTTGTGGAGACCTTGGCTGTCATTCACACAATCGACACAATCAATCACTCTGGCTTCCTTCCTGACATCCGTCTTGGCTACTTGGTCTGCGATACATGCTCGGATGCCAGCAAAGGAATCCAAAGTGTGATGCATATGTTGGCCATCAACCAAACCGAGTCTGTCACATGTGACTTCATAGAGCGACCATTAGTTAAAGCAATCATTGGGGCACGTTATTCAGAGGTTTCTGCTGCTGTGGCCAGGCATCTGGGCCTCTATATGGTTCCCCAGGTGAGCATAAAGAACGAACATGGCATCTTCTACTCTGAATTCAATGTGAATGAAATTGTAACACAAATAACGTGTCTTTCAAGGTTCAAGGTTCAAGGTTTCTTTATTTGCCATGTGTAACAAGTACAATGGAATGCTTACTCCCCATTTGTTTCTTTGTAGATAAGTGCTACGTCATCTGCAAACACTCTGGATGATAAACTGCGTTATCCGTCCTTCTTGCGCACCATACCTAGTGATGTTCACCAGACCCATGCCATGGCCGAGCTCATGGCCCATTTTAAGTGGAACTGGGTGGGTGTCGTATCAGGGGATGATGACTATGGGAGAGCCGCTCTGCAATACTTCTTAAAATATGCAGAAGATGTGCGTGTTTGTGCTGCCTTTAACGAGGTCATTCCACATTACCTGGACCACCCTGAGGGCATACGGCGGATTACCGAGGTTGCGAATCGCATTGAGTTGTCTAATGCGCGGGTGGTTCTGCTCATCCTGAAGGGGCAGCTTGTGGAGAAGCTTTTTGAGCTGATGATCAGAAAGGGGATCTCCAGGACCTGGATTGCCAGTGATTCCTGGTCCATGTATCAACCCGTGGCTACAATGACTGGGATCAATATGATAGGAGACGTTTTTGGAATTCGGTTCATCACAGGACCCAACCCAGGGTTTGAGCGTTTCCTCACCGACCTCTCACCTGGCCCGGGGGCTGTGAATAGGTTCATCGAGGAGTACAAGGATCTGAGGTTTGGGTGTTCTCCAGAGGTTCGCCGACACCAGGATTGCCTCAGCGTTAGGCCTGCTGACCAGTGTCCCTTGCCTTACTCTATGAAGATGAAATCTAAAGTTGCATGTAAGCTACCAGACCCTCAAAAAGCCAATGATTACTATCTGGCACAATCTCTTGATCTGAACCAGTTGTATGCTCACAGAGTGGCTACATGGTCGATAGCGTATGCTCTGCGGGCTCTTCTCAAGTGCAACGAAACTATGTGCAGCGGAGACAGGGACCTTGAACCCTACAAAGTGAGTGTTTTTCAATGTAATTATTTCAATCATTATTTAAATCTGGACTATGTAACTTTTCTACTGCAGCTTTTTACTCCATTAAGAAATATCAGAACTGGAAAGTTTGTCAAGAATATAATGTGCCCATCCACACGTACATATTTCTCTTTAAATCATTTTATTCTGGTCCACTTTTGCCCCCCCACAACTCAAGCCACTATAGATTGCTAATGGGAAAACATAGTGCAGGTTTAATCTTCGAGTGTGAACACATATGTGTTGTCAACATTTAATCTGACACCGTTTCTGTGTCGTTTCAGCTTCTCCACGAAATAAAGAAAGTGAATTTCCCCCTTGACAAGAGGCAGTTTTATTTTGATAACTCTAGCTTTGCAACTGGCTATGAAATAATCAACTGGTTGAAGCTAGCAAATAAGAGGCATTTTGAAGTTATTGGAGAGTACGATGTGATGAAACGCACTCTGGATATCGAAAATGAAACCATCGAATGGCAGACTCCAAACAAAACTGTAAGACTGGCTACTACATACTGGAGCTACTTTATAGAAATAAAGTTTGTTTCTTTATTTTATTCTTCCAATGTTTGTAATATTTGTATATTTTTGTTTTTTTGTCAGATCCCTGAGTCAAAATGTTCAGAGTCTTGTCCGCCTGGAACATTTCAAAAAATCTCTATGATATTCTGTTGCTTCAACTGCAGTGACTGTGAAGAGGGAACCTACACCAATGTTTCTGGTGAGAATATCTTTGTGTATTTTGTCTTATGAAAAACAACAACCATACAAAATACTAACAGAACATTTGTCTTTACAGATCTTTCTAACTGTCGAAAATGTCCTAATGGAACTTGGTCCTTGAGGGGTTGGAAAGAATGTCGGCAAAGAACTGAAGGTTTCTTCAAATGGGACGACCCCTTTGCTATTTCCTTGGTCGTTGTTACAGGGATAGGACTTCTTTTGCTATTTTCCATATGCATCATCTTCCTGAATAGTCGTCATAGTGTCATTTTCAAAGTGGCAGGTGGAAAAATTGTCTTTGTCATGATGGCTGGGCTAGCAGTTAGCTTCGGTGCAGTGTTCTTGTTTATTAGCAAGCCTACAGATGACATTTGTAAATCCCGCCAAACCATGTACGGCCTTGGTTTTACACTGTCTGTCTCTTGCATTTTAGTGAAGGCCTTTCGCACATTTCTTGCATTCCTCTTGGACATGAACCAGCAACATATGCTGAACAAACTATACAAACCTCCTGTCATTGTTGTGTGTGGCACTGGAATTCAAGGCCTTATTTGTATTTTCTGGTTGATCTTTGATGCCCCTAAAGTTGAGGTGGAAATCTCGAATCAAAGCATGGAGATTGTGTTGCAGTGCAGTGAAGGATCCAACTGGGGGTTTGGCATCATGCTCAGTTATATTGCTGTGCTCGCCAGCATCTGCTTCCTTCTTGCCTTCAAAGGTAGGAAGGTTCCTCAGCGCTTCAACGAAACCGGTTACATAATTTTCAGTATGATCATCTATCTATTTGTGTGGATCTGCTTTATCCCCATATATGTAACCAAAATTCAACAGCGCCCTGCAGTCCAGGCCTCTGCCATTGTTGTCTCCAACTTTGGAATTATTTTCTGTCATTTTTTCCCTAAGTGCTACATGATGCTTTGCAAGAAAAAGACAGACATAGACAGGGAGTCGTATATTACAAATGTACGCACCTTTTCAATCGGCACAATAAGCGATGCACTGTCGAAAACATCGGATTCTGGGCACGGTTCTTTACAGACAGTGTCTTCATCTGATGTAGAAAAATCAGTTGAGGTGATTAATTTTAGAGATGCTGGGGCAAGCACCCCAAACTCTTCCTGGGCCTCCACTATGGCAATCCAGATGGAGTCACGCAATACTGGCATCTCATCATCACAGCAAATAAGGCAACGGTTGCGAGCAAAGTCCTTTTGAAATAGTTGTACTCACAAACTTGGATAAACTGAGAATACCATCTAATTCAAGTCACATTGTATAAAAGCAGCTCCTAAATGTATATAACATACACTATTCATGTTATCTTGAATATTATCTGTAAAAGCAGCTCCTGAATGTATATAACATACACTATTCATGTTATCTTAAATATTGAAGTCTAAAAAATGCATGTACCTCTCTACTTATCGCTTGGCATTAGCAGTGGCATAACCAAATGTTACTGCTTGGTAAATCACAGAAACGTTTACGGAAAGACAGAACCGTATTTCATCCTAAATTTGTAGTTTAAAATAAAAAAAAAGTGTATTCCTTTCTGTCTACATTTTAGCTCAACTGTAAAATACCTTTAAGATAGCCTACCTATTGTATACACTTTCCTACTGTGAACTGTGAACTGGTCTATAAAGAGTTGTTTTTTTGCCATTGTAGCACAAAAAAATATTGTGGCAATGCAATCAGTTGTGAAAAGAAGTTCTATCACAAATAGCGTTTCATTGTGACTGCATACAAATTGTACATTTATGATTTATACATAAGTTATAACACTCCTAATAACCATTAAACATGTTGACAACAATACAGCCGAACCAATGTATTAGGTGGTACACACCGGGCACCTCAACGTAATGGCTTAGAATTGTGCTATTATACTTACTACATGGACACATTAGTATTACAATGACTGCGACCCTAAAAAGGGAGATGTTTTTGTGCCGTGTGCCTATAGATAGCGACATGCAGCCAGCCCTCATTACCTAAATGGGCTTATAGTCTTACAAGTAGGTGAGTTGCACGCTTTAACGTGACATATGTGCACAGCGAGGAGTTCAGTAAAAGCCTCCCTAATCCTTTTAGCTGCGTGCGCTCAACAAGACACATACGGATGTGTTTTGGTACATGCTACGTTGACATATAAAAGGAATGAAAAACAAAATATGACGACTAATATATGGGATTTACTTTCCTCATCTGTGATTCTCAGCAGAGAAATGGAAGATGGAGTTATCCGTTTCTTTGTTCTTTTGGGTGACGTGCTTATATAAAGCAGAGAGCATGTAAGGCTGGACAATTGACGCCATCTGAAGATGACAGATACAGCCGGTGGCTAAGGACCTTGCCTATTGTTTTGTAGTGCTCACAGCACGTTCTACCCTGCTGTATTGTGAATCGTTACCTTGTGTGTATATATAATGGGCTGTTCTCCATCGAAAGGTAACAACTTCGGAACTTATGGCTCCTTCAGGAGGGGTAGAATATTGCTACCGGGGACAGAGGATGCTAGCCCTGGAGAATTCCAGTCTGCAGAGACCAGAGACCAGAGACCAGCAGATGGAGATACGAAAGAGAGGAAATCAACCGGCCCAGCCCAGTCGTCACAGAGGGAGCCTCTGTCCACGCCGCAGAAAAGGAGAACTTGTGTGTCGGACTCGCCTCAAGAAGCGGCCCTTTTAGATATATCAGGAAGTCAAGCAACAAGCAACACTCCGGGGGCGCAGGGGAAACCGAAGCCGGTGGAGAAGGATACAATAGACAAAAGGTTGGCCAAGAAACCAAAGAAAATTAGCAGAGGTGTTAAACCTGTAAAAAAGAAGGAGAAAGAGAAAAAGGCCATTCTCCCAGAGCAGAAGGTTGATTTCCCAGAACCTCTGGTGAAAGCTCACCAGGCCGCCTATGGTTTTTTAAACCCATGTATAACTAAATATGACGTTCTACTGGGACTCTTGGAACAGGTCACCCAGACTCAGGTTTCTGTGCAGCCTATGGTCGCCTTCATGCTCTTGCGTTATGAGGAAATAAATCGTGGCTTGGAAGCAATGGCTTACGAGGGAGAAAAACTCCTGAAGGAAAATGGAGAGCATCTCGCTTGGCCAAGTCGAATGAAAAAACCCTCATCTTCTTCTCCTTTGAAGCCAGGCTCTGCTGACATTGACCCCCCACCAGATTTGCTGCAGCAGCTGCTCCAGTACACCATACAGAGGATGCGGAACGTATGCCAGACTGTTGGGGAAATTGGGGATTCCGCTTTGGAGGAGGCCGTGGAGTACTTTGCATCACTCACTGAGCTTTTAGAAGAGAAACTGCAAGTCAAGCGTGCGACGAATGCTAGGCTAATGCAACTGCTAACACGAATTGAAACAGCCTCTCTGCGTAAGCCTGGACCGGAGGATTCTGCTCTCTTTAGTGAGGACAGTGGTTTTGGGGCTGAGAGTGAATCCCTGGCTGGATCTGAAAGGCGGCTTAGGAGAGAAAGCTGTGAATCTACCGGAACAAATAGAACTACTAGTAGCAGTCCCATGGGATACAACACAACTACTAGGCACTGGCTTTCAAGTCGAAAGCTTGCAAGTAAAAAGAGTTTGAGTGGGTCCCTCACATCCATAGATTCTACGTGTACAATTATGGCCAAGGAACTAAATGACACAGAATCAATCCTGGGTTCGGCCTCATTGGATGATGGTGAGGAAGATGACATTGATAATGTCGGGGATGCAGACGTGGATGACAGGGATATGGTGGTTAGAAGGCGAGCTAATTCATCTCCTATAGACCCATCACAACGACCTCGACGTCTCCCACCAAAGCGCATTGAGAACCCACGCAATGTGGAGATGACTTTAAAGATGAAAGATGCCATCAGTGGCCGTATTAAATTTGTTCCATCACATCATGCGATTTCCAAAACAAAGATAACAGGCAGCCCAAAAAACAGTAGACAGCAGTGGACAGAGGAGGATGAGGAGCAATCTCGAAAGAGACCACAAACTGCCGCAGCTATTCGGAGGGCAGCAGTACACAAGAGTCAAGTGCCCAAACAGCGACGCTCTCAGTCAGCAGAGTCTCTGAGGAGCAAGGGTGAAGACCCAACTCTAATTGAGTTAGAGAGAACCCAAAAAGTTCTCAATCAAAGGCTGGAGAGAATGAGCAAAGGCAAGGCGGGATCAAACACCAGGACAGTTCCATCCAAACAAAATCAAGGAAACTCCCCAGCACAGTCTCCAGCGGTAAGTCGTAAACACGCTCCATCGGCCATGGATGCGTGTAAGCTGAACAATGTTCAGCCTACTAAGGAAAAGGCAGGCTTGATAATGCGGCCCAATAAACAGGAGACAAGCTCTGTGGATGAGGATAAGGAAAAACTAGCTGTGAAAACATCCAAAGGTCCAATTAAAGCTACTCCACCGCCAAGCCCTCCCTCATCACCACGACCTTCTTCTGGATTTTCCAGAGGGAGGAATTCTGTCAAAAAACTGATTGATACATTCAGTCAAGGCAGGGAGCAATATGAGGGAACCCGCGTTTTAGGGCCTCTCAAAGGTGTCAGAAAGTGTGGTGTTCCTGTCATGCCAGGCTTAGGTAATATTGAGGCCGTGCTCAGTACTGGAATAACCAGCTGTCGAGATGAATCGACATCGTCTGATAAAACGGATGATTTAGATCTTGACAGTCTTCCACCACCTCCACTAGAAGTGTTAATGGACAATTCCTTTGAGGGGGCTCACAGTCTTGCTACTAGTTCATCAGATAATGGGGCTACAAAAACAGCTAAGTCACCTGTTGCTAAGAGAGCTATTGTATCACGGTTAAGGGCCTCAGTTCAGTCAGTTACTGTGCTGCCATGTAAAGGGAATCTGCCGCAACTTTCCAGGGTCCCACTCCTGATGAGACCTGACCCACGTGGCATGACAGTTACAGAGATGGAGTCGGAGAAAGCAGTGGCTCCCTCCACTCACAAGCAAGCCACGAAGATCATTCACCTGCAGCATTCTTCCGAATCGCATTCTGAGGACCCATCAATGACAAATTGTAATTCTGTGCCATCTCATAGCAAAGCAGCAGCCTCACTAGGAGAACATGATGATAGAAGCCAGCCAGATCCAGAGTTCAAAACTGCAGTGTCTACTGTGCCTCAAACCTTAGTAAGCAATAGCCAACAATCTGTCATCACACCTATGTCCAGGGTGCGAATGCTACCGTCCACACCTTCGGTTCCAAGTACCGTGCAGCAAAGACTCACTAGTCCCCGCAGTTCCAGAAGGCAACCTACCCCACCATCTTCAACTAGCCCCCCAGTCATCCGGAAGCTTCCCACTCCACCACCCGTTCACAGGAGACTCCCAAGCCCACCTGTTGCACGGCAAAATGTTTCAAACCTAGCCTCCTCCTACCCCTTCAAGGCACCATCTCCACCAGCCTCACCGAAATTACAGAGATGGTCAAGGGCGAGCAGCAGTAGCAGCAGTAACGACTCCTCTATATCTCGGTTGACTAGCAACGCTCGCTCTGTCTTTTGCCCCGCTTCCCCATCTCTGTTTGAGGCCCAGCCTTACTCAGTGCCTCAACCTCCCCAAGCATGGACATCTGCGGGGAGTTCTGTTCTTTCGCGCCCTTGGGGAAGTCATGGACGAGTTCCTGTATCTCTCCGAGGACCCCGGCCTTTTATCCGGCGCTGCCATTCAGACCGAAGGCCAAGTCTAAGCCTGCCATCCCGATCAGCTGGCAACATCTCAGTGGCACAGACTTGTGGAAGCGAGCCATCGATAAATACACAAGGGTGAGTGATTGATTGCCATCTTTACCCCTATTGCATAAATGTTATCATATTCTCAACAACATTCTCCCACAATTACAATATGTGTTAGTCTCGGTGTGATGTTTTTCAGAGAACCTGAAAGCTGAAGGTGAACTCAGAACATGTATCGCATTCATTGATTTCTTATATTGGTGGATTTTCTCAGAATGGAACAAAAAAAAAGAAAGCTTAAAACAAAATGAGTTACGGTTATGGTTGTTAATTATTCAATTCACAAAACACTAATTATAATTTGCAAGACACTATTGCATGTTGCCACAAAAGCAAATACGTCTTGTGTAATTATTCTTATTTCACATTTTTGTATTGATATTTCATAGACCGTACAAATTGATTCAGTTCAACAATCCTGATCCTGAGAACACAGTTAGGGTTCGTCTTGTGGATCTTAAGTAAGGTTGAACGATTACAAATGCTGTTAAACTCCATATTTAGGTTAACTTGAGCTCTTACTAATTCTACCCAGTGTGGGTTCCAGCAGCATGTGTGTGAAAACAGTAAAAAGGTCAACAGTCGAGTGTTGACAAGGAATCCTATCACCTCATAATTTGGCTGATTATTACATCAGAGTAGTACTGCAGCATTGTTTAAACGTAAACAACTCAATCAAATATTGAATTGATTACCGCCTGCCTCTTTGGAGAACAAATGACTAAATATTCCATATTGCTTTTGTTGTACGTTTTCAAAACTTTCACAATTATGTCCGAAAACAAGAACATAGACCATCCTTGTGTATCTTTTTTATGATTTGTTCAGTTTAACTAAAACCCTTTTTGTTATGACTTGTTCTCCATTCCCAGAATTATCTGAATCTACTGAATATGTTCTGTGCACGTAATTGTTTTTTTAACTGGGATGGATTATATGTCTTCCATCTCATGTTGAAAGTAACCACCCTTGGCTGTGCTTTTCTCACTGGCTAATCTCTGTGACGCATTTAGCCTGACTAACTGCATGGCCCTACCTGGCCCATTTCTCTAATCTACCATAACCCATGTCCCTTCCCTTCATTCTCATAGGCTGGAGGATGAACCAACGAGGGACGATGAATTGTGGATGAGCCAATCAGATCTCCGAGCCACCCCACGCTCTCTTTCGCACCCAGATCTGTGCATTGTGGGTCAGGCCTTACATCGAGAACGAAGGGGCTGGTGAAGACCTTGTGGGATTATGAATTAGTAGGCCTCTCAATGGATCTATAGTGGTCTTCCCCTCTGGGAATAGAAGAAGGTTATCCCTTTTGGTTTTTGATAAGAGAACAACTTCTCTCTTAAACTTACTCAGCATGTTTCTTTGAAATGTTATTGTATGATCTTAAATTATATGCATGTATGTGCTTACGTGCATGTATATACAGAGTACATATACAGTACAATACAGTATACACTATATATGTTTTACATTATATATATATATGTTTACATGAATACACTCAATACATTCAATGTCTGTCCTTTTGTTTGTCTCAACATGGCTAGGTTAAACTCACTGCCTATTTGAAGAGTCACACATTTCTTCAAGGTACATTTGTCAACATGTAAAAGATGGTTTAATCGACTGAATAGTAAGAAAATGGACCATAGTGTTAAATTCAACCGTTTTACATAAGTCCTATTAGAAATTCTGAAAATCTGTACATTTACTCAAATGTATAGGTTCATGTTCATGTTTTGTTTTTGTCATTTACTAAATGTTTGTTTGAACACACAGTTAATCAATAATTTTGCCTTTTAAACAAAACTCTTTGAAATGATCAAGGAGGTCCTGTAAATATTTTAGATTTTTGAATTAATATTTGTTGTTTTTTTGTTTAATAAAATGTGCTAGCACATTCTTTAATAATACTTTATTTGTCATCATTCGTCAAATTGGGAGACCAGTTTGTCAGGTAGTTTATCCATGTACATACACATTTTAAAGGTTCAAAGTTAATTCCATTAAGATCAGGCTTGGTTTACATTTCATCATCCCAGATACAGCATATTTAGTTACAGTAACTGTTAAGTAAGTCTTTCCTGTAAATATAATAATTTCAATTAAAGGAACGTTCCACCGATTTTCTATACTTTAATGGTCTCCAAGTTGCCTAACAAATGCCTACAAATGATAAAACAGCTTAGAAATGCATTCTGTGGATCAAAATACGGCTATTTTCATTCCTCCGAATTACAGAGAAAATGGCTTTTTCACGAGACTTCCCGTTTTTCAAAAAACTACAAGCACTTTCTCAGTGCCAGAGTCTCTCATTCAAGTAATATAGTATCGCTGCATGGACGTATGACAAATAGTTTTACGGCTATGTTTATAAATGCAGTATTACCATTACTAAACCACTAATTCTTAGTTTACTCGTGCACTTTCAGCGTTCATTCAATTAATAAAGTAGCAATGCTTGTATAGCCTACATGCAGCACGGAAGTTTGAAAATAGGTTCATGGCTATGTTTATCTATGTAGTATTGCCGTTACTAAACTACCATTTTCAGATTTTACTCATGTTGTATGAGCGAAACCAAACCACAGCAGGCTCACGAAGATTAATACCGTGAAGACGAGGATTACAATGTCTGCGGCAGCTACAGAAGACGGTACAGACCAGTCCATGACAGGATACAAACCCACCGGCTGACGTGAAAGCGGGACCTAGCACAATCTTCGTTATTAACTGTTACAGACCATGGATATATTATAGTAACGTGGACAGGATTGAAGAAGGTCAGCAAAAGTGTCTTAAAGACTTTATCATTGAAATGCAAATACGGACGTGCATATACTTTTGTCATATGGTGGGCTCCGTTACAACTAACCACTGTTTTACAATGCTCAATAGTTACGTGTGAAATGTAATGGCAGCCACTTTAGCAAATTGATATCCTGTATGACGGCATGATGTTATCCACATAGTCCACAGGCTGAAAAAAATAAAATATGAAACTCTGATCAAAAGTAGCCGAGCTTGTATCTGCCTCTCAGAACACTCTCTCGCCCGGATGTAAACATGCTGACATGTTGGTTGGCATCTGGTTTATCCTGTGTGCCTTGATTCCCCAATGCACCACAGGTGTGCAGCCCCACCCAGCCCCAGAGTCTAATCAGTCTGACTCAGACCAGGTGAGGCTGCTTAAACCAGCCACCAACAACACACACACTCCACACTGATGAACTTCATTTTGCTACCATCTTCTAATAGACCCTTTTCACAGAGGTGTCATCGTAGAATAAACACAGGTGTCGCTCATAACACTAACTATGGGTCTGCTACTTTTATGTACCAGGGCACTTTCAGTGTGTACAGATTGTGCAGAGCCTAAGGGGAATTCTCCCAGCTGTGTGAGGCTAAAAAAAGATTTTCCCTGCGTATGACATAGGGGATACCTGTTCACTTCACACACAATTAACAAAGACAGCAGGTAGAAAGGAAAACCCCAAGTACAAATGAAAAACATGTGTCAAGTAAACATTTCAGGTATTCATTTATCTGAATGGTTGGCATGAGAAATGAACATCATAGATCATAGAACAAAACATTTTTAAAAACCATTTGATGTTGGGAATCGTTGGAACGAAGAAAGGCTGCAAGTGGACAGTGAACTAAAGTAAAAGACAGATATTTATATATGGGGAGCCAGAACCAGGACACTGCTGTGCTGTGACAAAAAAAAAACGTTTTATTTGAATTAAATACATTTGTTACTCATCCTCAAGGGCGTTTTGTCTATAAAGAACAGACATGCAGAAGCCTTCCAGACGACAACGGGGATTATGTAATACACACACCCACCCACCAACTGTATGTTGACGTTCAGAAATAGTTCATTATTAGCGTCATACAAAGTATTCATGTGGTTGAATCTGTCTGCATATCTATATCATTAAGTGACACAGCATGTGATTCTGTGTGTGTGTGCGTGCATGCATGCCCCAGGAATGTCCTGCCAGTCACCCTGTAACCACAGTTGACAGACAGACAAACAACATGGTGTGAGACTACATCAACATACTTCTTCCACAATTACCTTGAATGAACAATGCCACGGCGCATTACAAGGAATGCCATTCGACTGGTGGATTAGCTCCTCACGCAGTCGACAAAGCAGACAACCCATCACCCATGTACGTATTTGTTGAGTCACTTCACAGCTGCTTTTATCCAACGCGAATTACAGTGAATGTATTTGCATTTTTAGATACACATCATGAATGGGCAGGTAGGGGTTATAGAGGCATCATACTCAAGGATGCATACAGGGTAGACTTTGGGCAGTGGGGTTGGAACCCACAACCGCTCTGCTGGGAGACCTTAACCACTTGACTAGACTATCCTGCCTAGTGGCTGTGTAGACCCCAGTCTACTTGACTCACCGTATTGGAGTACTTACTTTATTTGTTAGTCCATTGCAGTGTTTCTGTTTCTTTTCTTCCACAATATATTTACATGAAATTAAAAATAAAGCCAGCTAGAGAGCACAAGGAAGGGGTTGGGATCACAGACAAGACTGCAGCTCCACTTCATGATATGCTGGTTTGAAAGACCACCATGCTATTCTGCTAATAACTGATCATCTGACAAGTTGATTATGCAATGATGCCGAGCAGAGAGAAGGAAAGGGTCACATTCGATTTGTCACTACTACAACTGTCTTGATTTTAAGGTCAAAGGTTAAATCAATCCCAAAAATATCTACGTACATTTACTTATAAATACGTTTACAATGTAAATACATACTTGAGTAAACGTGCTTAACAGTTTATCTCTGATGTTGTAGTTAAGGATGACGTCCACTAAAGGGTGCTGTTGTTTCCCATTCACCTCGTTCACCTCTTACAAGCCCATATCAGTCATATCTATCTACCAGTATTTTTGATATATAATTTGACATTTTGTATACATACTCCTGACATAGATTACTAATTTGATTGGTACTATTTATGATTTGCTCCATCATTGATTCATTGTTTGACATAATGCACGCTCTAGCTCCATTTCAATACATATTTGAAAAAAATAATGCAATTGCCTTTTTCGACAGTCTTCTGTGTGTTAAAAACAGCTAATAACCTAGTACTTATATACTTATATAATATCATGGTAATAATGTGTGTGACATTTTTCATAATTATGCCCACTAGACCATAAACCACTGTTCTAGTGGCTTGAGCCACTGAGCCACCCATGTGTCATGTGTATTTTAGATGGTGTCCAGACCATGGTCTAGACGGTATTCAAATATATATTTGAAACAATATTACCTTCGCCATTTGAAAAGAGAGTCACCGAGGTCATGACCCAGACGACTGTATACGGCATGCTTAGCTGCCGTATACAGATTCAAGATTCAAGAAAACTTTATTATCCCGAGGGAAATTAGTGTGCAGCAGTTAAACAGTAGGAAATACACAGGAGGAGAAATAGACACCACACATATATACAACAAATTTACACTAATACGTAGGTATATCCAATACACAACAATACGCGTAGTGCAAAGTGCAAATTGGTAGTACCAGATAATAAGTATACAGAAATAAGTGGTACTAAAAATGAGGAAATCAGAACAGATACGGAGTTAGCAGCAGGTATTGATGTGTGTAAGGAATAAAGTGATAAGTGATAAGTGTTAAAGTGATAGAGTGACGGTGACTGTATTTAAACCAGTAGCAGTCTGTTGGCTGTATGTTGACCTCAGGTCACTGTGTCTCCACTGTCCCTCTCACGACCTGAGGTAGATGCATTAAACAGTCTGATGGCCACAGGAAGAAAGGACTTCCTGTGGCGTTCTGTGGTGCACCTGGGTGGGATGAGTCTGTTGCTGAAGGTGCTTCGGTATGAGGTCAGCACCTGGTGGAGAGGGTGGGAGTTGTTGTCCATGATACTACGCAGTTTGCGCAGCATCCTCCTCTCAGACACCACCAGCAAGGAGTCCAGTTGGACCCCCAGGACAGAGCCAGCCTTCCTGACGATCCTACTGATCCTGTTGGCATCTGCTGACCTCAACCTACTACCCCAGCACACCCAGCGACACCATAGAAGATCACACTGGCTACAACCGACTGGTAGAACATCCTCAGCATGGT
>OOFB01008670.1:31553-79108 GCA_900323305.1 Trachyrincus murrayi | reverse complement strand
GAGAGTTGAGAGTAGGGTCTGCCGGTCTCGGTTCTGCATGTGCCATGCTGAAGGTGCTGAAGTGTGTGTGTGTGTGTCTGTGTACGTCTGTGTGTGCGTGTTTGTGTGAGTGTGTGTGTGTGTGTGTGTGTACATGCATGTCTGTGTGTGTGTGTGTGTGTGTGTGTGTGTGTGTGCGTGCACATATCTACGTGCATGTCTGCGTGCGTGCATGGTGTGTGTGTTGCGAATCTCCGTTTTGCATGCATGTGTGGTTTGTGTGTTAAAAAAGAGACCGACAGAAAGAAGGAGAGAAAGCGAGAGAGAGACAGAGTAGGAGAGAGGGAGAGGAAGCGATAGTATGATTAACTGACTGAAAGGTCAGCGATGGGAAGAGCAGTCTTCACAGCAGAAAGGCCCGTTGTTGATTAGTTACGAGATGTTACTCGTGACGAACCAAACCATCCTCTGCGTTAGCACAATAAAAAAATCCATCGATTATTGTCAGAGTCAGAGAGTCTTTCATGTAAAGCTTCGTAGTATTTCATGTAAATCTATGTTTACGTATGAATACGTTTTTCTGTTCGTATTTTTTACTATACATATTCATGTATTTTTACTGAAGGTGAGCATTTGATAAAATGTTAACCGGTAGAGCGCTCAACGGCCACGCCGCGGCATCTCAGATATACGTTTATTACAAACGCCGCCACCGCCTCCTCCCCTCCCCCCTGGCGCCTCTCAGTCCCAGCCTATCACCTCCTCCCCTCAATGTCTGCTTGTCTACCCCCTTCTTCATTGGGGTTGGGAGGGCGGGGGTGCGTTAGCTGCTTTTCGTTCCCAGAGGCTCTCTTTCAGAGGCGGGACCTGGCCCCCCACACACACGCACACACACACACCACCTCACCCTCTACCCCGCCTGAAAGCGATCTCCGAGGCTGATATCTCCACTTCCTGCTCTTCCCCCGTTCCCCAGGAATGCGACCAGGTCCACATCGATGACGTGGCGTCGGACGACAACGGCCAGGACCTCAGGTACAGAAGCTCCTCTTGCTCTTCTTCTGCTCTTGCGGGGAGTTCCGGCGGCGCTGGAAGACTCACGGTTGACTGGCGTGCGGCTCTGTTATGATTGCCTTGTGAACCAGACTTGCCCTCGAGTTTTTTTCTTTTTTTTTGGTGCACAGTGGGGATTAAGCCAGGGGACATGAGACTGTGTGGTGGTGTGTGTGTGTGTGTGTGTGTGTGTGTGTGTGTGTGTGTGTGTGTGTGTGTGTGTGTGTGTGTGTGTGTGTGTGTGTGTGTGTGTGTGTGTGTGCGCGTGTGTGTGTGTGTCACATTATAAAGTACATGAAGAGAGCATTAAGAGTCTATGTAAGTCTTTGGTTCAGCATTAACATATCTCTCTATCATTGCCGCCGCTTCCCTTCAGACATTTTATTGCACAGACTTGTTGAAGTGCCTTTTGGATTCGATTTCAAACTAAAAGTCGCTGTGTCAAATTACCCTTTGTGAATTATTTTGTACACCAGGCAGCTTCCTTTAGCCTTTTCATTAGTCACCCTTACTCAATTAAATTGCGGCTGTCGGAATTTGTCGCAGATACAAAAGCTGCATTCACACACAAAATGTTTAATACGACGGTAAATCACGAGCCTCTTTTCACGATGTTTACGCAAGGAACACATGCAACACATTACTCGTAAGATTACTACCTCTGTGGTTTCCGTGCTCTGATCGTTCGTATTCTCCCTCCGCAGCACATATAACTTTGGGACGGACGGGTTCCAGACCCCCGCCGGGGCCGGCTCTCTCTGCCTGGGCTCGGGGGTCCACGGTGGGGTGGACTGGATGAGGAAGCTGGCCTTCCGCTACCGCAGAGTAAAGGAGATCTACAACACGTACAAGAACAACGTGGGGGGTAGGTGCTTTTTTCAATGATGTTTCAAAACTTTTTACGCCATGCCAAAAAAAATGTGTTTTCGTTTTTTGGCCAATTGTATGTTTTCTATTATTTTGAGTGAGATGGATGAGGGGAGCGATTAGGCACACTAGAAGCTTGGAAGCATCTTGGAGCGGCGATACTTCGACATGGAGTTTCATCGGAACGGGAACACGTCCTTGGTTAGATGTGTGATCATCGTTAAATTCTCAGAACCACACTGATCACACGGTTCCAATTTAACGCATTATTATCATCATAATAGAGGCTAAAACATTTTATTATATATAGATAGATATATATATATATAACTATAATATATAACAAAGATATCAAAATAAATAAATATATCTTTTTATATATAATCACAAACTCAGTGAAAGTACAGTTTGTTTGTGTTTGTAGATATGTTTTCACACTACCTTCAGATTGGCGGTGATATGGTTGTGGGCTGAAATGCAGAGGGTGCAGCTGTTATAATGTCCAGACAGCCTCTAGTCTGAGCCATGCCAACACTGGCTGTGTTCAAGCGCTGCTGATTACTACACTATGTTTAAAAACATGTGGTTTTGGGGTTTTGGCTGTGGGATCATCGTGTGAGAATTGTCCATCAGGAGAATTGAGCGCACGTGAAAGCACTGTGTTCAAATCTCTCAGGAAATTAGGCTAGATTGCTATTGGTTTGCACCGCGTGGCCAGCTGTTTTCCTGTTGATTATTCGCTGTATTTTTTCTTTCGTTTTGAGAATAAGCCTGGTCTGACTGCTTATCATTCTTCTATTTCTTCTTCATCATCCTCATCATCATCATCACCACCATCAACATCATCATCATCATCACCACCATCATCATCTTTCTCATCATCTTCCTCTCCTCCTGGCAGGTCTGCTGGGCAGCCCTAAGAGGGAGGAGTGGCTTCAGCTGAGGAGGGAGATGGAGGCTCTGACCGACCTCTGGCTGACCCAGGCGCTCAAGGCCTTGGCTCTCATCAACGCCAGGTTCGTTCCTGCCTGTCTGTTTTATGTGTGGGGTAAAGTGTGTTTTTTGACTAATGAACATGAATTAAGCAAAAGCACGTTATCTTTTTGTATATTAATGTATTAATATATCAAATATGGTTTATTAATATAGATTTTGTTAAATGGTATTTTTTTATGCATATTTTAATACATGTTTCGTTGATCACTGGTTGTAAAGACAACATGGTGATACAATGCCTAGCTCCAAGAAGCAGATGCATTCATTAATTGGATTCATTCATTTGAACAGAAATTCTTTGTACATAACTCTGGAGATATGTTACGCCGACACATATATTGCAGAATTCAGAAATCATACCTCTATTGTCTAACTCTTCTATCAGACGCTTGTGGATGTTCATACACATAAGAATTTGTTCTTAATGACTTGTTAAATATAGAATAAATTATTAGTATTATTACCAAAAAGAATATGAATAAATAATAAAGAAGAAATACACCTGACCAAAAACCTACATATCATAAATCCAAACCCTGTCATCCTCGTCCTCTCCAGGCCTAACTGTGTGAACGTGTTGGTGACCACCACCCAGCTGATCCCAGCCCTGTCCAAGGTGCTGCTGTACGGCCTGGGCTCCGCATTCCCCATAGAGAACATCTACAGTGCCACCAAGACAGGTGAGGCACACACACACACGCACACACACACACACACAGACATACACTCATCTACCGACACCCGACACCTGTTCACAGTGGTCAAGGAAAGGAATGAGGGAATGAATGAAGGAAAGGAATGATGGAAGGAAATGAACAGCGGCAGTGTTGCGGGGTGGAAGGACATCAGCGGTACATACAAGCGTATTGTAAGGTACATTGGAAGTGTTAGCTGAAATTCGATCCCTTCCCCCTGGTCGACCTGATCTGGTTGATAGTCGTATTTGACCGTTGTTTTTGTATTTTTTGTATTTGTAGCGCATTGATTTTGGAATTGTTAAAAGGCAGAGGTGTCCCGTTCTTGAAAAATAATGCACACTCTTGGAACGTTATTGACCAATCAGGATCAAGTATTTAACAATGCTGTGGTATAAATATATATATATAATATAAATAGTATATTATATATATATTATTGTAATTATTATATATAGTCATGAATAATATTACAAATATATTCATAGCTCATATCATTTGTATGAGATATAAGTGATATTTCTACTATTCATCGACTCATCTGTGGGTCCTCAGGGAAAGAGAGTTGTTTCGAGCGTGTCTCCCAGAGGTTCGGACGGCGAGCGGTCTACGTTGTCGTGGGTGACGGAGTGGAGGAGGAGACGGTGGCCAAGAAGGTAAACACTCCCATCTGTCCTCATGACTCCAACCGATGGAGACCACCTCAACCCATTGCTTAGCTTCAGAGCCGTCTCACATACACTATCTACAGCTTCAAATGTTTTATTATTTGAATGCAAATGAGTAATATTCTTTACTCTACGGCGATCAATAACTAGACCATAACTTGGCCTAGAATGCTGTTTTCAACTAATTCAAAAAGCAATATTGATAAGATAGAGTTAAGTATATTGTTGATGACATTATATTGTGTTGCCTCCATAAGAAGGTAGATTATTTTGGGGGGGTCATGGCTTTTCACAATATAGCTTAAATATATACATTTGATTTGAATACATTCATAAATGTGTGTATTTACAACCTGCTATCCAATAAACAGTTAATAGTAATTTAAATATAAATAAAATCTATATAATATACATATTTTATTTTTCTCATCGTGTTCAGAAGAACATGCCTTTCTGGAGGGTGTCCTGTCGAGCTGACCTGGAGGCGCTCAGCCATGCACTGGAGCTGGACTACCTCTAGGGGGCAGCAGCCATCGCCACCACTCTGCTTTGCACACGTTGCCTCTGGGAGAGAAAAAGGCCGACTGAGTGAAATGGATCCAAGACACTGATGAAAGCAGCTTCGAACTTTTACGTATTTTTCCCCCCCCCCCGGTGGTCTTCATAATGACTTGGAGCGGACAACTGAAACAGGAAGCAGCTTCACTTCTTTTGACTTAAGCCAAAAGGACGTGGGGATTTTTGTTTTTAAAGACAATTTTCGATGTTTCGTTTTGAAATAAGGGACCAAAGTTACACATCTAACCACAGGGAATGCTGTTTATTACTGGAAAACGTTTTTTTCTTCAGCATGACACAGAATCGAATGTTTCTTCATGTCGGAAAAAATATCAATCTGGGTAATGGTGGGAGAAAAAAGTATTTTCCAGTAAACAAACCAACTTTATAGAGAGAAGAAGAAAATGTAAGGTTTAACGCCATAAAATTATTTTGAAACCGATATCCCACCTTCACTATATTCTAGAATCACTTTAACTTTGTATAGGCTAGATACATAACATTTACCTATATAGTTAGAGCCTTTAAAAATAGATAATATGTTACATTTAAAATGTAAGCTATTTATTAATTAGTGAAATCCTACAGAGGAATGGAGTTATTTTGGCAACAAAATATCAACAGAGTGGAAAAAAGGCCCAATTTGTAAAAACAAAGTCTTGAAGATGCTGTATGATAGGCTTTTGGCTTGAATGAGTGCTTGTGATAATGAGTTGTATATTTTGTTCATGTTTTAACTTGGCCCATAATCTCTGGTATGGTTGTGCATGTGCCATTTTACACTCCCACTGTCAGTTTGGCTACAGTTTGTATATAATGCTTTATTGTTACATGTGTTTCTCTTGAACAGTTATAGTAGATTAATAAATATAAATTAAATGCATTCTGAGAAATCAGGGTGCTGGTTTCTTTTTAACTGATACTTTCATCACATTGATAGAGAAAGTGGTCCATTGTAAGATTAATTAACTGTATTGCGGATTAACTGTTTCTACATGACAATAATAAGCAATATTATAATTATATATAGTTATTTAGTGAGGCAGAAGGTAGCTAGTAGAATGATGTGAAGAAGAAGAAAGAAATGTTCATTGTCTGGAACGTGGACAAGGTCTCCCTCTGTTGGAAAGGAAATTAATTTAATTTACGTACAAAAGAAAACAGCATAATTCAAAAAAGCATAATTTAAAAGCATTTAAGCACAATACCAACCAGTAAAATAATTGTATTTTTCTGGTATATATAAATAGATAATAAAGTCAACTGATAAAAGACATGTAAAATATGTGAGTACAATGCATTCAACCTTATCAAGTAGAACACATGACTTAATAGAAAAAAAATGTAATATTACAATAAATATACAAAATAAAAATTTCAAACAGATACAAAATATACAAAAAATGTAATGTTCTATCTGGAATTGTCCGCTAAAAAGTGGAAATGGCCTCGTGGTTCGGCAGTACATTTTGTGGTAGATAATAAAGTTTTCACAAAAGAGTGCTTGCAGAAGCAAGCCACTCCTAATACTAATACTCCTAAATCTAATTGCTCACACTTTAACACTTGTTTACACAAAAACAGAATACTGCCTCAAAAAGACAACACCAGACAACTAAAGTAAACATTTCAATTCCAGTTGACAGTGACCATCTGGTAGCCTCTGATGATGGCGTTGTTGGTGAGGCTGAGGCTGGCCTGCAGCATCCGGTTTCCTGCCTTCTGAGACATACATTTCACCGCCTGTTGCACTCTGCCTCCTGGCTGCAGGGGGGGCATCCTGCAAGGAGAGAGGGACACGAGACAGGACATCTTTAGTCATTTAGCACAGGGAATCCCAAACCTTTTAATGCCGTGATTCCAATTTTGGCCCAGGAGGACCCACCACATATTTTGACATTCTCAATAAAGTGAGACAATTCACATTTCTCTATGTATATTGTTGAACATAAGTATGTCTTCAAACATACTGATGATCAACCAAACAGACCCACAGATTGAAAACTTTTATCATTTTTATCCAAAGCAACTTACAGATCATTTTAGATACATTTCATTCGGAGCAGGTAATGCTTTTTACGCATCTTGCTCAAGGATGTCCACAGGCAATAGAACGTAGAGGTTCTATCCATAAAGGAACTCAAAAGATCTAGATGAAAAACTAACTAACATACCACACATGTTATCTGGTCAAGTAACAAATAACTAGATTACATTACACAAGAAAGGAAAAATGCCATCTGACTTCCGCTGGATAGGGAATGCCGTTCCCACATCAACAGTGTGACAGCAGCAGCAATTACTTCTTGTATAGAGAAACACAAAGTCCTGTACGGTAGGCCTACTGCCACGCCTGGGACCAAACATTCCTCCGCCCATTCTCTAACAGAGATCTAAAACACGAATGACTTGTTAGAGAGAAGGTAGCTGTCTGTTGTCTCACCTGAACTCCAGCTTGCCTCGGATGAGTCCCGTGGCGCGAACGGTTAGCACTCCGCTAACGGGCACAGAGAAGGGGTTGGTGAATTTCACTAGCGCCGTGTGTTGGGCGCCCGCCTTCACAGACTCCTTGTCCACAATCTAGACATGGAGAGAAAAACATGAATTTTAATTTTAATTTTTGTAACTTTTTTACTTCATATCGTCATATTTTGAGAATAATCCTCATCGCATGTTGTGATTTTCCTCGTTCATAACAGTTTTTACATTTTTAATTTTTTTAACTCTTCCAAGTAAAACAAAGTTAAACCTCGTCTCCCTAAGATTTTAAATGTTATACTCATAATAATAACAGCAAACAGATGTAGACCTTGGTGAGATGGCGTAAGTGTTTCTGTTTATATTTTATTTGCTAAATGAATTTGTATAATCGTCAAATCGGATGCAAATATATTCATATCATTATATATATTGAATCTATTTACATATACATTATCTTTGGATTTACACTCATAGTGGAACCCTGCTAGGAGGTTACCCTGGGTGAACTCCAGTGTTTATCGTACCTCTATGTTGAGCTGTGGGCTGTCGATGTTGAACTCCTCGGTGGCCAGGACTCGCTGCTGATTGGACAGATCCTCCAGGACCACCGCCAGGTTGACCAGGTCCTCCCCCACCACGTCCTCATACTGGGCAGGAGAGATCTGGTGACGGACCACTTTGACTGGAGAAGAGAAAGAGAGACGAGCAGAGACCTTCAGAAACAGTTTGGTGCAGAGGACGATGGCATGTTTAATAAGTGGCAACTCATTTAAAGAACTTCTCCTTTGCGTACTAACACTGGATCCTTGATAACCTATGGCAGATATTAATCTCCGGCTCACGTAAAAATGAACATTATTTCAACAATGTTTAACAATATATCACATTTATTGTTATAATTTATATATCCTCCTTTAAAGCAAACTCATATTTGTTAAGTCTTCTCAGATTCTATTCTCTCTAGAAATTCAAAAGGGTGATCTTTCATATATGCATGTATAAATGTTGGAAACCGTTTATATTATAAATGTAGGTAATGATTTGAGTGAGGCGAATTTACCCTCCAGCGGGGCCAGAGTCACGACGCTGTGAGCCTCCCAGAATGTATCCGAGGGACTGTTGTTGTATTGTTTGGCCTGGGCATTGAGATGCTCCTTGATCACCTTGGCAACCGTCTCCGTATTGGTTACCGTTACCGTGAAGATGATGGGTACCCCGGCAACAGGAGCTTTGTCCAGAGTTAAAGTGACAGACACACCCGGGGACGGACCTGCAGAGCATAACATCAGAACGTTGTCATACTGCCATACAATAACAAACCATATACCAAAAAGAATGAGACAAATCAACGATTCAAAGACTGCAGGGCGTTCTTACCATTGCTCGACACTGTGTCCTCTGATATGGCAGGGCTCCTTGATCTCAGCGTTGAATTAGGGCCTGGATTGTGAAAAGAAATGAAAAGTTCCATGAAGCTACATTCATCTTTCTTTTGATACGCATTAACGAGTTGATTCATCATCAACACTACAAGTCAAAAGTTCAGAATCTCGCGGTCAGCACACACACAAAATACAAGGAAGAAGCGGAAGGAAGGAAACAAGGAAGGGAAGGAACGAAGGGAGGAACAAAGGGAGGAAAGGTAAGTAGGTAAGGTAATTCAAAAGTTCATACACACACACACACACAACACACACAAGACAAAGAGGAAGCGATGACTCTCCACTAAAGGGCTTCAGTGCGTACTTTTGACGTGCTTGTAGTTGGCGGTGATGTTGCTGGGCCGGGGGTGGCCCACGGCCTTGGTGCAGATGAGGCTGCCCACCCTCTTGGTGTCCCGGCTGGAGGAGACTACCTGGCCCTGCCGCAGCACCAGCGTGTGCACGGCGGCGTTCATCTCGGCGTACACGAAGGGAATGTCGTAGGGCAACTCGATGCACCGGTCCCTCACGGCTCGGACCGGAGCCGGCCCGCAACAGAACACACCTGTCGGAACAAACACACACACACACACACACACACACACACACACAGTACACATGGTCAGACAGAGTGAGTCTCAACAATGGAGGGAGGGAGGGAGGGAGGGAGGAAAGAAAGAAATAATGGGAGGGAGGGAGGGAGGAAAGGGAGGGGTTGAGGAAGAGAGGGAGGGAGGAAAGAAAGAAAGAAAGGGAGGGAGGGAGGGAGGAAAGGGAGGGAGGGAGGGAGGAAGAGAGGGAGGGAGGAAAGAAAGAAAGAAATTAAGGGAGGGAGGAAAGGGAGGGAGGGAGGGAAAAATGAATAAAGGGAGGGAGGTAGGTGAGATGTGAGAAAAGTAAAAAGAGAGAATATTCTGTTTTGAAACCCACCAGCGCTCCTCTCCTGGGGGGTGGGGTCGAGCACCTGCCAGCCGCCCATGCCTGAGCCCAGATCATTCCTGGCCATCCAACACTCCACCCACACATGGAAGTTCCTGCAAACCAGCACCCAAGCACATGCAGTATGACTACATGAAAGCATGAACCCCCATCAATAACCTATAATCAATAACTAGTCTCTCAAGACAGATGGTGTCTTGAGAGATGGTGTTTCTGTTTTTATTTTGTATAATGCATGCCACTCATCTCGTCTTGAGAGACTAAAAACTAACTCGCTGAATAAGAGAGTAGAAACGCAGAAAGTATCTATATTCCAGGTTCTGTGTCACGATGTGTGAAGGTTTTGGCTCTGCTCACCAGATGCTGTCCTTGCTGTGATGCAGCTTCTTCCCGGTCTCGCTGTAGAACTCCTCGATCACCAGGTTGCCGTTGGTGTCGTGGGCCGAGTTGTAGTTTGTGACGACGCGGCATGGAATGCCAAGAACCCGCATGACTACAAAGGACCAGGGGGGGGGCGTGAGATACACGAGAACATCATAGACGCATACACACACACACACGTAGTCATACTGTCATACTGTTATCACTATGAAAACACTGCCATGGGCAAGATGAAGAAAGACTTGATTTGAGCCATTAAATCATGAGTGACATCATTGTAAAACAGGCCTTGTCTTGATGCCTCAAAGAAAGAAATCATATTTTCATGCATTTACACGGCGATCACCTGTGCACATGACAGCAGCAAAGACCCAGCACTGGCCGTACTTGACGGGGCTGAAGCCTGACTTGGCCCACTGGGTCAGGATGTCCCCGCTGCCGGTCCACGTGGACGGGTTCACGCCCTGCTTAAAGTCCCCCGTCCAGTTCCCCTTCAGCACCCCCCGGTCGTCCTCACAGTTGATCTGCATGGCAAGACAGTGGGCTGAGATCAAGTCAAAACTGAAATACAAGTATTGTAGAGATGTGTATGTTTGTTATGAAGATGGTCACAATGTGTTTACAAATAGGCTAAAGGAGGTTTGGTTTATTAAGTGTTAAGGGTTTATTTGCGGTCCACGCACACACACGCACACACACACACACACATAACACACACACACACACACACACACACAAACACACACAATTACGTCAAGTTTTCTCAGGTCGACTCATGTGACTCTGGCTTCTTTCAGAGCTTTGCTGTGGCTTGTGTTTTTCTAAGTACCTCTTTTGTCGACTAACCCAACTTTAATAGGCTGGGGTCATTAAACACACAAGGCAGCGTAAAGGATGAGATATTCGTGACATGTTCCATCCTGCTTTAGCCTTCTCACGGGAGCCAAGCAGGGTTGCTAGTAAAACATTTTTATAGCTTATAATTATATTTTATGTACATTTTTGTGTATACGCATAATTTTCTATATTTCATATTGTTATATTTGATTGCCTTACTGTATTTTTATGTTTATGTATATTTTATTTATTTATTATATATATATATTTTTAATATATTATATAAAAATAAATGGAAACATTAGTTCATATTATATGGTTTATAATACATTTGATAAAAAAAATTATTTTCTCTATTTTTACTATCTTGTCCTTCTGTTTGAGAGAGAGAGAGCGAGAAAGAGAGAGAGAGTTGCTCACCATGGCAGACACCACCCTGCTGATGTAGACAGGGTCAGCCCGGGACAGGAAGTCCCTGCCTCGGTTCTGCATGTGCTGGGGGCTGATCTGGAGCAGACTGAGACACGCCTCCAAGACGTCTGGCTCAAACTGCAGATGGAAGACATGAAGAAGAAGAAGAACAAGAAGAAGAAGAAGAAGAAGAGGCATGAACTAATGATCCGTTGAATTCATTGAGTTGAACTGCACATTCCGTATGAAAGCCTATAGTGGTGTCTTTATTCTATTGAGGTTAAATAGCAGTTAAGTAGTAGTTTTAAAATAAATGTTGAACACTATTTTTGACTGAAATTAACTGAAATTAACCAAAAGTGGCATGGTTATTATTATTATATATAATATAATAATAATAATTATTGTTATTATTATTATTATTATTATAATATATTATATTTTCAGACTCTCACAGTCACTGTGAGAGTTGTTACTCATTGTAACGTGTACACACCTGATCAAACGACCAGGGCCTGGCCACCAGGTTCACAGGCGTGCCCATGTACAACAAGCCAGAGTCGTTCTGGATGTATTCCTCTCTCTGGTCCTCAAACGGAACAAACACTGCATCCTCTACAACAACAATAACAAAAATACAATTTATTTCATTTCAACTACCCATGCATTATCTATGTAAAGTGTCTTTGAGTACTTAGAAAAGCGCTATACAAGATGTCTTTTTTTAATTATTATTATTATTATTATTATTATAGAACTATACTATTTCTATATAATATATTATAAATCACTGTAAACATTTTAACAATAAGCTGTTATATTATTATTTCCACAGAGAAGCCTGTGTGTGTGTGTGTGTGTGTGTGTGTGTGTGTGTGTGTGTACATACCGGTGCACCAGGGGTTGCAGAGCAGGACAAAGCTGCCAATCCGGTAGCCCTTGAGGCTGTGGGGCGTGGCCACAAACAACTGCATCCTGTAGGTGCCCACGGAGGCGGAGGCGGGGGTGGAGATGAGGATGGAGGGACACTGCAGGTCCAGACCCTCTGGGTTGAGGTAGGCCCCCCAGCCCGACGGAGGCGGCCCCTTGGAGAAGGTGACCGCCCGCTTCACATACAGGTGACCTGGCAGGCAAAAGAGAGGGACGTATTAGAGTTTAAGATGAGAGGAAAAACCTTTTTTTCCCCCTGCACTTCACAATGGTTTAAATGTACATTGATGCTTTTATCCTAGACTTAGACCTAGAGTTAGGTTGAGCGCAAGGAGGAGCTACAACAACAAAACTCTTAGTGTTGCTTCACAACCTAGTTTCAATGTTAATGATGATTGGATTTGATGAAGTTAGTGTATGCCACAGGGATTTTGGACACTGGAATCATTCAAAAATATAAAATAAATCACATTTGTTGAAGCAACCATAAAGGGAAGTGAGGACATATCCACAGTAGGTTTCTCCATGTGCTAAAAAAAAGAAAGTCTAATGACCTAGGTGTATTATCATATTTGTTCATGGTTTATCATGGTTTGCATTCCCTGTCTTTTCACACTGTAAAGCTTCTCTATTGATTCAAGATGTTCCAGATGAATCTGTTAGTCGATCCTCTCAAATCTCAAGGTTCACGTTCATCCTAAAGTTCTTCATGCATGCAGTGTTAGGCCTACTGTTCCTACCGAGGCGGAACTTGAAGACCAGGGCGTCCGTCTTGGGGTTGAAGGGTCTGCCCGTGAGCTGTAGGGAGATCCTGAAGAGTGCTCCCCTGCGGACCACGAGAGACCTGCTGCCGCCAAAGCCCTCCGTCCGGTGGCTCTCCTGGTTCTCACTCCGCTCCAGCTTGACATGTTTAATGATCAAATCTGTGAAGAAAGAAAGAAATAATAATTGAATTTGACTGTTAAAGCAGCATTAGTCAACAATACCATGATCATAATCATCATAATCATGATTATGATCGTGGTCATGATCATAATCAATGTTGTTATACAAAATAAAATCACATTCATTTAAAGTGGGATATTGATCATAAACATCAATTCTCATTTGAATCCATATCTTACCATTCATTTGTTAAGGTTCTCTTTCAGAGGCTCACTGCAAAGTGTAATGACTCCAGCTGCCACCTGTAAAGCTATTTAAACACTCCCGAAAAAAGAAAAAAATAATAATACATTGTACTAGCACATTAAAATAGGCGTCACTAGAAAGTGGAATAACTAGTTATTGATGACAGGTTGTGGATGAGTACATCTAAAGTACATTAAAGTGCTACTGACGCAATAGATGCCAATTTGGAACAAGGGCCTTCGCTCAGTTTTACGTACAAGAGCCCACATGTTTCAGACATGAGTAAGCCGGCTCACCCTTCATTATATAACGGAACCTTTAGAAATGCTGCTAGGTTGCTAGATACGTTGTCTAAATATCTGATGATTTGTAGGATAGGTTCATGTTGAGACATAGTGTAGCAGTATTTCCATGGTCTATTAGTCTTCGCATTTAGAGAGGCAAATCAAGAGAATATTATCTTTGGTTTGGTATGTATTCATCCCAGTGACACTTTTATTTGTTATAGGCCTATCTAATACAACTGTATTTAAATAATTTAAATTCAATTATGCATACAATGACATTAAACACCTTGATTTTGCCAAACAGCAGATTCTATCCAGCCGAGAGAGAAAATAGAGACTCAAATCACTTCATTTAAAGGTGCTGTAGGTAAGATTCGAGAGTTGTGATGAGCCAGGAGCGGCTTCAAATCTAAAAAGTCTCATACAGAGGCAGGCCCAGTCAACTAAATATTCTCTCTAGATATTCTCACAGAGCATTTCACTCACAAACAGCTGAGAGATGGCTATGGCATTTATAACAAAGAACATCCTGTAAAGAAACCATGCCCTTACAGTGTATCAACTTTTATTTTCTATTAAAAAAATAATTGCACATAGGAATAAAAAGACAGACATTATTTTGAATTATATAATTATTGTCCTTATCTACCTTCTCTTGCCTCATACACACACACACAGTGCTACTGAGCTTAACTCCACTGCACTTAAAACATGCCGTGAGACATTTTTTTCAAAATGAAAGCGTGGGAGTCGTGGGAGTCGTGTTTGAACTGTGTTTGACACTCCTGTTCAGGGGAGGAAGGCAAGTGGCCACCCGTCACTGGCTTACAATGTCAGTTATTTGTTCCATGTTTCAGGGTGAAAAGTCAGGGTGGAGCTCTGGTCAACCTACATTTGTATTTCTAGTTTCTCTTGAGAAGAACTCATTTTATAAACAACTATTCATAAATTATACAATGGCCAAGCTATGATTGAATTAACCCATATAATCCTTCACCCTATGTATACTTCAATTAATAAAACTAAAATGTTATTCAAATACCAAGACATATGATCAAAATCATAACTATTATCATAATTAGAGAATTGACTCTACGTGAGCCTAAATATCATCTAGAGCAGTGATTCTCAACAGGTGGGTCAGAACCCATAAGTGGGTCACGAGGGCATTTTGAGTGGGTCGCAGAGCATATGCCAAACCTTAATCTTTGGAAAGAACCCCATGAATTAACTAATGTTTCAATGTTAATTAATTACTATTTTCATTGAGTTTAGCCCGAGTCCGAGCTCTTTGTTCGCTCAATGTTTTTTTTTTGTTGTGGGTCCTGAGGCTAGACCAGTTGAGAACGACTGATCTAGATGTCACTGAAGTTCATATGGGTATAAAGTTGTGGCTGGGCTCCCAACATGGGAGCATGCAAAACCTTAAACTGATGACAACACATCATGTCTCTGACACCAGGCGCTGGTGAAGAGGAATAAACACAATGTTCAACTACACCTTTCATCTCAAGTGTTCCATGGTCCACCCACTACACTCGCATTTTGTAATGCTGTGTCTAACATGCCACTGCAATTCTCATGAGTTTGCTTTTCATGGATGTTAAAAATATATATAAATATACATAAATGTTAAAAATGGTAATACGTGGTATTCAAGCTATTGCAAATTAGGAATATCCTCAAACAAAGAAGTACAGGCAATGATGGTGATGTGTCGTTGCATGTCGATGTAACACTATTAACAGCACAATGTTCGCAAACGAGGCAACTTTCACATTGAGCGTTTGCAACATCGTAGGAGACCAGTGCACTGCACACTCATTCATTTCGGAGTCCTCTGCTTGTTATAAAGGAGGAAGTCGGAGATGTCATGCCACACGTTGCTGTCGTGGTACAGATAGTTCATGGAGGACTGCAGGGAGGGCTGCAGTGTGTGTGGGTACGTCTCAAAGAGCCACAGGACAGTGCCCCACACCAGGGTGGCGAAAAGGGGGAAAGGGTCCTTCTTAGGCTGGGGAACGTAACCTTTCTCTACGGCCAGTCTGGCCAAGGCAAACAGAATCCTGGACAGCAGGTACATGTTGATCTATTTTTTTTAAAAATCACAAAATAATTAAAATGATTAATATGGACAACGATAAAGAGAACAATCACTCAATATAATAGTTAACTCTGATTAAGCAAATAGCAAACATTATTTTCATTGTTGATTGAAGCTGCTGTAGGTAAGATTTGAGAGTTGTAAAGAGAGAGAGCAGAATAGAGCAGAAGGGAGCAAGACTTTGAAACTAAAACAACCAAAAACAAAGTCCCCTCCCTCCCTATGTTTCACCGCCATTGAGAAGTATTGCATTTCACGCACCGGTGATTGACATGCAAGATGGATTCACTGAACCAATCAGATGTCCTGATTGGTCAGAAATGTGGTCTAAAATCGAAATGGTCTCATACAGACGAAGGTGCAGTCAACCGAAGCAGATATTATCACAGAGCATTTCACTCACCAATAGCTGACTGGCGGCTGTGGCATTTCTAACAAATTATACAAAAATTATAGCTCTTAATCCTTACCTACAGCACCTTTAATGGATTCCTCATTTAGTTTATAAAAAATCCTAAATTATATCAAATGCCCTTAAAAGTTTCTGGAGCACAAGGCAATGTCTTAAAATTGCATAAGCAGCCAATACAATGCTACAATACAAATACTTGCAAATATTTGGTTAATCAATGAATTGACGATTATCAATGATGTTGAGGGATTCTTGTACATTGCTTGCATTCCCTACCTGGCTATTTATGTTATTGTTCTCCCCGAAAACAAGCCATCCACCTATGCAAGCAGCCAGGAAGGAATGTGACTGCAAGCTCTTTCCCTGCACCTTCTCTTGTAGGGCTTGCAGTCCTTTGTATGTAAATACGAAATAGGCCAAGTTGCGCGAGTGTGTATATGTGGCTTTTGCAATGGCTTTCAGTTTGTCCTTCAAACTAGGGTCAAAAGACAGAAAAAAAGATAACATGAAGATTAGAGGATTTTTTATTACAGTTACGCAAGTTATAATTACTCTTACCAAACAGTTATTATTGGAGATTAAATCATCACCTTCCACTTCTAAATAAGAATGTCATCACAAGGGCATGGGGTGCCCTGATTTTAGCCCCATATCTGAAAGGGTAAAAAAAGAAGAAAAGACATTGCAGTCAACGATTAAGTAAGTTGGGTTATATATTGCGCATACGACGAGTTGGCTAATGCGTGTGGTTGCATGAGCCACCACACGTCGTATGCGCAAAAAAACCACACCCATTTTCTTCAGAAAATTTAACTTTTATTTTGAAATCTATGTTTATGACTCGAGTAAGTCAAAAGTCTCAACTCAAGTACCCATTTTCTTCAGAAAATGGGTACTTGGGTGTGGGTTTTCTGTAGAATCTCTATTTTTTCTGTAGAATCCTTCATAGTTGGATAGGGATTCATTTGTTTTATGTAAATTCTGCTTGATTGCACTGGTGGTTTGAATTAGTTTAATATTTATCAGAGGTGGGGAGTACTTGATTAACGTATAACAGCTTCGTCATACTTTAAGTGTGATTTTACAGGAAGAGGCTAATACACAAACACGCTACGTTTAAAGCCCCAGGGCCATTTGGAAGCGGACTTGTGATTGATTGAATGATGATGATTGATTGTAAAACATTTTTACAATACTTTGAATTTAGTTAAGGATTTAGCTTAATCTGCAAAACAAAAACTACATAGCTAGGCCTATGTATGAATCAGAATCAGAATCAGAAATACTTTATTGATCCCCGGAGGGAAATTGGTTGAAAATGAACGAGGCAGTGATTCCGTCCCCTCTGACAAAAAGTATATATAATATATTTTCTAATATTTTATTTATATATAAAAGAAGAGTAGGCCACTGAAAGATACTGGGGTCGATCTCCGCAACATACTTGTAAGCATCCTTCAGTAAGATGCCTGCCCTCTACCTGCTGCTGCTAATGTATCTGAATTCACTGTACACCGCTTTGGATAAAAGCCTGAGTAGACTGAATGACTGAATAGATTAAATCAATAGAAGACTTACACGGCGCCATTTCGAAATCCTTTCAAAACGGCTAGAGCCGCTTTGTATTTCTCTTCCTGTAACAAGTTATTGACAGTATATAGAACAGTTCTTAGGAGATCTGGAGCCGTCATCTTTCACTTTTCCTGGGGGATGAAATAGCTTGTTGCACCGATACGGGCGCGTGGTCTACCAGCAAACTCCCCGTAGTGAAACGCAACCACATACACAACACGTTCCTATTTTGGCTTTAGATTGGTATGTTTCTGTCATAAAGCTATTCACCACTGTGAAAATGTGTGCATATGCTTTATCTTAAGGTGCCCTCCCATATACACTTTAAGGTAAATTATCGGAGCACATTTGATCCAAACTAATGAGTGCTACTACTAGTTTAAGGAATTATACCTCAGTTCAGGCCTTCTTTTTGGTCGTGGCACAAAGGTATGATGCATACAAAATGCTTTAAAAGCACATATTTTAAGCATTGTAAGCAATGGGCTGCTGATTGATAGAGATATTATGTTCATTTTAGACAATCTTTAATAAGACTGGAATTTAACTTTTATTTTGAAATATATGTTTATGACTCGCGTAAGTCAAAAGTCTCAACTCAAGTACAAATATTTAAAAATCACACTTCAAGTATGACGAAGCTGTTATACGTTAATCAAGTACTTCCCACCTCTGATAAATATTAAACTAATTCAAACCACCAGTGCAATCAAGCAGAATTTACATAAAACAATGAATCCCTATCCAACTATGAAGGATTCTACAGAAAAATAGAGATTCTACAGAAAACCCACTTTCAAGTACACATTTTCTGAAGAAAATGGGTACTTGAGTTAAGACTTTTGACTTACTCGAGTCATAAACATAGATTTCAAAACACCCAATTTTCTGAAGAAAATTGGTGGGTTTTTTGCGCATACGACGTGTGATGCGCAATATTCCGTGAGCGTGCTAACATGCTAATGCCAGCAAGGCTAATACACAAACACGCTACGTTTAAAGCCTCAGGGCCACTTGGAAGCGGACTTGTGATTGATTGAATGATGATGGCTCATTTGCATATAGTTATTTGTGCATAACTCGGCCATTTTTAACTCAATAAAAAAATGAAAAATAATACATGATCGGGCACATCTAAGGAGCATGTTTACCAAAGTGTGTGTCATTTGTGTTCATGGTTCACGAGAAGAAGAAAAAATAAGTTTTCCCAAAGTTACAGCAACATCTATCCAGACGGACCTTATGGGTCCTTGAGGCAAAAGATTCAGCATGTCAAATAAGAGCCATATACCAAGTTTCAGAATTTTTTATCAATCGGGGCTAACCGTTTAACTTTGACCGCGAGTTATAGCGCCCCCTGTGGTCAAAGTGGTACTTACCTTTTTGCAGACCTGCATACCCGCGGATTCTATGTGTGTACCAACTTTGAGTTGTTCACCTTTGGAGTGGTTGAAGTCACCGTTTTTTCCCCATTGACTTCCATTATAAAAAATATCTTGGCAAGCCCCTGCAACAGTGGCAAGTTTAAATTGACACTGTGGCATCATTTTTTGAGCTATGGACACCAAACTTTACACATTACCTAAGGGTGAGTTTCTTACAATGCACCCCACATTTTAAGACCCTGGGCTACTCATGATACTCATGAATCGGACTCATGATTGATTGAATAATGTCGGCTAGTTTGCATATTCTTTATTTGCGCATAACTACGCCATTTTTATGTCAAATCAAATATCAGAAATATACGTTTTGGCCAGGCAGAGGAGAGCAGCACGTTTAATAAATGTGGTGTCTTTAGCATTTACGGTTTATTTTTCAAGATTTTCCAAAACTTTCAAGGTACAGAAAAAACTATCCAGAAGGACCTTATGAGTCTGCAGGGAGAAAAAGATTCAATGTCAAATAAGGGCCAGAAACCAAGTTTCAGAAACTTTCGGCAAAGGGGGCGTGGCCGTTTAGGACCAAACCTTTTGGAAACCTGCTTACTTCTGGTGTCCAATGTCCATATGTGTACCAATATTTTCACTATAAAAATAGACGCGCACTGCACTGATATATGTGCAATTTTGTGGCATAGGTTTGGTGTTGATACCTCAAAAACTGTAGGGGGAGATAGTTACACAAAATGAGGCGGAAGAAAAATAAGACACCGAATATAATATATAATAGTGTGGCTTGCTTTGCAACCACACTAACTAGGAATAAAATGGTTAGCCATTTTAGATACCCAGGTGCTATAGCAATATTTATTCATCTTGGTTAAAATTTTTACAATTACCAGAATTTCAAATGAACAAATGGTTATTTCTTTCCAATCGTTTTTAGAATCGCTTCACAAATCTAGTTTACATTGTCTGTCTAGTCAATTATCCCCAACACAAAAAAACAATAATGAAGAACAGAACTGAAGATATTGTTTTTGTTATTTTGACTGGAAAAATGGACTGTTGCAATGTGTAGTGTAGCTTACAAAATCACAAGAGCCTAGAGGGACCTCACGTGGCCTGATTTCATACACTTTCCTCAAAGGCCAGAAATACACACAGTATAATAATGTTAACATCATTTACAACACATTTTGCTCATCCACATTACAATTGCTGCTTAGCCAATGCCAACATTATCATTAGAATCACCATTGCATTAGATTTTGAGCTACATTTTCATTGTTTGTATAATGTGATCGACAGACTTTGCATAGATACACAGCAATAGCATTATTACTATGTATTACTGAAAAAAAAATATCTTACTGACAGCAGGTGACATGTTGAAGATATGTTTATGCTATAACAAGGTCTTAGACATATTGCTGAGCAAACAAATGAAAAAAAACACAATCAAAAAATCCAAAACAGAGTCTGTAATAAGAAAATACCTTTTATTTTACACCCCCCAGAAACAGACAGAATACACGTATTCAATCCAATAATTTCTTAAAAGGTGTTTGCACTGTTTGTTACTAGTCATCACTGACATTTTCTACATCGTAAGATAAAGAGATTTACTTTGGGGTCACAACGTCAAACGCAACGTCACTACATTCCATGATACTCAACGCCCTATAAAACTAGGGCCACTCGCATTAGTGCAATCAAATGTTAATTTGTAAGCCTACAAAGTAAGAGCGGTATCAGTCCCTGGGCTAAGGCTGAGGGATCATTATTACCTAGTGTGTTTTTTTTTCATTTTCATTCGTAAAACATATTTATATAATACCAAGTTCTCAAGCCCATTTAATAGTCGTTTGACTTGGACACCTGTGATAATACTTTTTTTCTATGGACGACATCAGCTGCTAGCCTTCAGTGGGTGGAAGTGGTCTTATCAACTAGCCATTCTATTTCCTCTTCATAGAGTATCCCATAATCCCACTTCATCAGCAGCAAAGCTGATTCTCATGATAGCAAAAGCTTTTCCAAGGTTTCGCTCCCTAAGGTTTCGGCCTATCCAGTGTCACGCATGTTTATCAAACAGTTTACTGCGGAGCCCGGGTTTAAAAACAAGAGGGCGGGGGGGGGGGTAACTCACAGCAAAATCCATAACTGTACTGAATACCAATGAACTAAAATCGCTATTCATAACATAACATTGGCTATGTAATGGCTAAGCAGATTTTCTTTTCTAGAAAAACTATTGCACTTAAAAAATACAGCTTCTTAACAGCAGTCACAGCCTTCTCAATCCTCACAGAACCATGAAGTAATCAACAAACCAAACGTCAGTAAAAGTGAGTCATAGCGACGCAAATCCACTACATAATTCCCCAATTAGTCAATCCAATTAGCGGCTGAATTCATTAGGCGATCATTACGCCGGGAAAGTTAATCAAAATAAGTTAGATACAAAATATTTAGAATATGTGCTCCTCTATCTTTTTTTTAATGTTAAAATGTAATTTACACTGTCTGCTAACTATGTACTCACTACGCCGAAATTGTACAAACAAAAAATTTAGAATAAAAATATATCAGCAAATACACAATTAGGTTCTTCCTTTAGTTGTTGCTAGTAGTAGTGCATAGGCCAGACATGTGGCTCTTCTCATAAGTCATTAAAGTACTGCTGCATGAATGGGAGAGAACATGAAGCAGTTGCTCGTGTGCACAATAAACGACGGAGAGCATGCCGTGATTGGTTAACGGTTGGGCTGGCACCCATCTCCTCTTATGCGTGCTCAAAAAGTTGGGTAAGGCAAGCTGCATCTGTGTGAAATGGCAGGGGTGAACGGTCAAGTGGGAAGGACTCTCAAATAGAGTAATGAGTAGGGAACTACAACTGTAGGAGGGAATGTGCTATTTGATGCTATTGAAGAGTGGCAACTTCATACTGCAACTTCAGTCTTTCTAACATTGCTGCTACCTGAAACGAAAACGAAAGAAAGCCAGGAAAGACTGAACTTGAATACGATTTTCGTCCTCCACCTCCTACTCCTGGCCGAAGCCTTCGGTCTCCTCGATGGCAAACATCAGCTTCTCTTTCATCTGCTCGTAGCTCTTGTAGGGCGGGAGATCCAGTCGATTAAAGCTGTCGCACAAAAGGAGAACCAAATAAAAGCAATAAATAACTGGATCAGACAGGATTTATAAAGTATTGTATCTCCATTAGGCTTAACTTCATCCCGATGTACAGTGGTTATACAACTTTATACTCAGGTTATATAGCTAGCTAAGCATACTAAAAGTGGGTCTTGTGCAACAGAAAGACCTGGTTGAATCAGACATGACTAAGAGGGGCTGGTCAGCTGCAGTTAATCCCCGATCAGTCCAGAAAGCCCTGCCAAAGCATCGAGGAATGTACACACTTGCAGCCTTACCATGTGTGGCTTCTTGGAAGCCAGTTTTCTTTGCCGACCTTCTCGATGCAGAACTTCTGCGGGCCGTTGCTCCCTGGGTAAGCCATCACATTGTAGTCATTAGTACATCCAAAGTAAAGCAGGCTGCTGGTTGTTGGTAACAGATGTGTTTGCAGGACATACCCATGAGGTCAGCAAAGCCGCTCACGGGCAGCCTGCAGGTCCCCGTGACAAACTGCAGCAGTCTCATTCTCTTCTCGTTGTCCATCTCCTTCACAAACTGCCAAACAGTCGGTTCGCAGCCGTTAGCTTTTTGCTACTTAAACATATTTTGTTAATGTTTAGAAACTTAATTTAAAAAGAAAATAGGTAATTTTACTGCAGAAATAAATCTTGCAAATACAAAAGTCCCTTCAAAAAGTAATTCATACACAGTAGGTTTTGTTTTATGAGCTTGAGGAACATGACTTCATTTAACCCCAGTGCATTGGGTGATAAATGTTTGTATGCGTTTTGTGCAGACCTGCCAGAACCAGAGGATCTGCTTGCTGGTGCGTGCATAATGTCTGTATATGGTGTTCCTCTGCCAGTCCGACAGATCTATCTCCTGCATGCCACACAGCATCACCTGCAGGGACAAACAGACAGACACAGGTGGAACCTTCCAGCTTCAAAAAGTAAAGGTCCTACCTGGTATTTGAAATGATCACAAACTAAGAGACTAGGTACACGTAATAAGTTAAATGAGATAGTACGTATGGGCTACAAGGACTTTTACTTTGGAGCAGAATGATCCACCTATGGACAAGCTCGGCCATTCGCTCTCTAGGAACATGCGGTTTGACAAGCACAGAAAAAGCCCAAAAACACCCAACAACTTCATCATCCAATGTGAAGTGGGTTTTATGAATCAGACTAATCAGATCTATTCTAAATCTATTGGAGATATGTGGAAAAGTTGGGCCTCCAATACCAGTGTCAAAGCCTATGTCAATCATAAAGGGAAACCACGCATAGTTGCCCAGAGCCGGCAAGTGGCCACCAGTGTGTAGCGTAATAATTAACATGCATTAACATGTTTAACACTCTTTAGACTTTAGAGCCATTACATACGTTCTTTAAAATCAAATAAAATGGCATACCTCAAGCTCCTTTGCATCAAAGTACTGAAGGTACTGCTGAGGAAGAACTTCGTTGAAGCCCTCGAAAAAGGCCTGGCTCTGTTCCTCCACTCCTCTGGACAGCCTCCACTCGGCCACCAACCTAGATACAACATGGACCCCATCCAACGTTAATGCAAGGTATCCTCGGACAGCAAGTCCCTGTGACACATCGTCTATAACATTTAAAGCTTGATGTTCATATATAGTAACGAAGGCCGAGGCTGTGGTAGCTTTTCTGTTACAGAGGAGCAGCAGCGCATGTCAATATATATATGTTTATTACAGCTAGACCAGACTAGACCAGGGCCATTACACCTGCCACTACTATTTGGAAAGTCCACGATGATCAGTCACACTAACGGCTCAGCTCCACCGGAGCCATCGAGCAGAACATTTCATGAGGGTCAAAATCACTGTTATCACAAAATCACTGTTATCACGATACTCCCGATCCTCTATAAAGGCAGATCGTGGAGACATTTTAATCGTTCACGATCTAATATCGTCACATCGCACACCCCTAGGTCGGCCTGATCAACTGGCATCGCCAGTTGAAGCGAGGCGAGCGGAGGAAGATCAGGAGGAAACGTCACCTGATGTACTCCTCCTTGTTCTCTTCAGTGACCTGGACGTTGCCTCCGTCGGGCTTCAGCTCGTGGGTGGTGACCTCCCCGAGGATCTCCTTGTCCACGGAGAAGAACATCTCCAGGCAACACTCCTCGATGTCGTTGTCCCTAGTGAGAGAGGGAGACGTTAACGGTGATTTTAGCTCAGATTTTAGGGAAAAAATTCCAATGAAATAATCCATGGTTATACATTATTTTAGATCACTCCTGGCCCTTATTTGAAAGTGTACATTTACACCCACCACAAAACACCCCTGTGTTTTGTGGTGTAGCATCTTACAATATCGAGTGCATACATTTCTTTAGCATGGGTGGTCCCAGTTTGACGTTTTAGCTCAACTAAGCATTTTCTGCACTGTACAAAATGCCCTCTTGGGTGGCGCTACTCTGCTAATCAAAATGTTGACCTTTAAAAAGACGCTTACTTTCTAAAAATGTACTCTGAAGTTGTACAGCTGATTATGTAGTCGCTCTCTCAACAAGCAGTTTCAAAATCCCTCTCGCTACATGCTAGATCCCAGGCAACCTACTTGATCCAAATGAGGGAGTTGTAGAACTCTGGGTCTATGGACTCCAGGTCTTTGAGTGCCAGAGGTTTGTTCAGCATACGCTTGTAGAAGGGCAGGGAGAATCCAGTGTCTATGAACTTGCCATGGAACAGAGCCTATAGGGAAGAAACGAGGCAAGAAATGTCAGGTTTGCACGGTAGGCAGGCAAAGCAAATGTAACATGCAGACCAGAAACCATCTCTGCTCATCTGCTTGGATGATACACTGTGAGGAACATTAGAACAGTATGATGTAACTAGGTTCCCCCTACTCCTCAGGATGTGTTGTAATGCAGTGCTGCTGTACAAATATTATAAAAGTCATCACCAATTTCCATCTCGTTCCAACTAATCAGCAGATCTTCCATGTCTCACTCTTGTACATCTATTCACATAGTCGATATGTCCATTGCAGTGCAGCAACAAAGCAAACCAAAAATGCCTTGATAAGTGGCGGTATGGAATATGTACCATAGCGATGAAGCGGCCGATGAACTTGAAGTACTTGAGGTGGTCGGGGTTGATGTAGGAGGCGGGGTTTATCTGCAGACAGTAGTTGTCCTTGCCGGCGTACTCAAACAGACAGTACATGGGATTCAGCACCTCGTGGGAGAGCAGGAAGAACCATTCCCTGTAATTCAGTGGCGGGCACAGTTTGTTTACAACTATGTGTGTGTTAGGTGTGTTTGTGTGTGTGTGTAGTGAAGGAGGGAACGTGGTCAGACTGGTTTCTTGAGTCAGGGATGCGACAACTGATGTTTCGATGACACGCAGCAGTGCTATTGTTCTTACTCATACGTCCAAACAAGGCGTACGAATAGAGCCACACCTCTAGAGTCATAGTGGGACTAATGCACGATGTGTGTAGAAGGAGTTGCACTGAACGCACCTGGCCACGCCCCCATAGTCCAGGCCTTCTTCTCCAGGGAAAATTATCCACAGTCTTCGTCTCAGATCTTGCGGGTGGAATCCCATGATCTTTAAAAAAAGTGAAATATACAGGACAATAAGATTTGTGGGAATAAAACAAGTGCAGACCTCCCCTAAAGAATGGAGCCAACGAGATCATAAGAAAAGATGCCAAGTAATAGGAACTGACTTGTTGGAAAGAATCCTCAAACAGAGTTTTCCGGCTGACAGTAATTTTGATGTGCTGAGGCATCGACAGTTGCTGTGAACAAAACCAAAACACATCGAAAAAATATATAAATGAGTCTTGCTTTGGTGATTCATTTGACACTAATTACAAATCTTGGGACATCAAGTTGAATAAATTACAACAACAAAAATCCTGAAATCGTTCCATCCCTTTTCCATACAAAAGATAACGTATCTTTTCATTTTTATTTCACTTAACAGCAACAATGTGGGAAAATCTGTGGTGGGGTGACATACCTGACACCAGAACCGGAAGTACTGCACTTTGGCTTTAAAGTCCCTGACATAGGTAATCTGAGGCCCATTCTCACTGTGGGGGAAAAACAAAGAACATATGGTTACATATCTTTTACATATCTTACACACACACACACACACACACACACACACTTAGGTGGTCGTTCACCTAAGTGCACCCTTCATGCAAGATTGGAAGAGCACAAGCCGGTTTCACCAGAGACTTACAGCGAAGATTTGCCTGTGCGAGGGTCGATGTAGGTGGTGGTCCTCCGGTTGTGGTCCACAAAGTAGGGAATACTGTCCACAGTGAACCTCATCTCCCAACCCTCTGGCAGGGGCTTGTCATTCAGTCGTCTGAGCAAAACATACACACAAAGAGTTATTAAAAACTGGGATGTAAACACACACACACACCACATGCACGGGCACATGGTAATAAATACTTTGGGTTGCGTGATGTACTGGCACAGAAAGCACAGTTTAGTACCAACGGTGCATTACTGGCATTGTGAAAGTTACGTAATGCTGGTAATGCAATAACAAAAAATAATGGGAAACTTTTTTGATAAACGTTAGTGATTGAAAGAATTGCCTTTTGGCATTATTGTAGTGATGTATAACTCGTAAAAGCCAGCGTACAGGTCCAAAAGACACATGACTAATGGCTGTAGCAAAATAATAGAAATTATAGATAGTAAATTATAGATATTGTAAATTATAAATAATGAAGTACAAACCAAACAACAACATTAAACGCTAGGTCTAGAGAAGCCCCCCAGAGTGCACTGACCTTAGCAAATCATTACACTTTGCATAACAACAATGTTACTCATAAACAGCAGTCAGAGAGAGAGAGAGAGAGAGAGAGAGAGAGAGAGAGAGAGAGAAGAAAGAGAGACAGAAAGTCTGAACAGGAACAAGTATGACACCAAATCCCCTTTCACACATGCAGCCCGTGCCGGTAATTTAACGGCATAGGTGTGAATGGGAAATGAAAAATGCCGTAACATTAACGGCACCAGCACGCACAACATAGGACGCGCTGACGTATGGCGCTCTGTTGTCGAAACTGTGTGAGCCAATCACAAAGTTCTATTCTGTTCAGAAGTTTATTCTGCGCCAACTTTGCAGTGTAAACACCATTCTTATTATACATCCATGGTAAACACATGCAGGAGGGAAATATAAACCACTGTACAACAGAATGGTTTTCTTACAGCGGATCGGGCAGCTCAGCGGATCGGGTAGTGAATCGAAGGATTGGCAAAAACAGCGAATTGGACATATATTGTTTTCAAACTGCAGTGATTCCGGCGCAAAGGTAAATGACAACATAATGTCGCTATAATGGCATTGCCAGTGCTGTGTGAATGGTAGCATTCTGCTAAAAAGGTAGAAAAGCATGTCTTGCGTGAGCGCAGAAACTGCTGTCTTTACCGGAAAACTTAATCCAGCAAGACACACACACACACAGAGAGAGGAACTCACCCTTGTGTCCTGGGGTCCTCCCATTGAGTTGTGCGAGTTGTATGATGAACATAATACACTCTGCCATTAGTGTCCGTTCTCTTCTCTGATTAAACAAAAAGAGACTCTTGTTTATAATGAGCCTATTCTGTAACAACTGGAACTGAAACTAAACAAAGAAACTGAATGTCATGAATTACCTTAATTGCCACTGCTAGTTATCAATAGATATACAATACATTAAGAGCTATTTGAAGAGTTGCAAGTCATGCCAAGTGTTAAAAATTTGTGATGGTATGTCAGAAAACACAATCATTTCCAATTTGTTTTGTTATCTTCACAATTACACATTCAGTTAATTACATTCATTCTTTTACATTTGTAAGCACATTTGCTTTTTGAAAACAATATCAAAGGGAACCCAAACTATTGCAAAACAAATGCTGTATGTGCCAATTAGTGTTATTTCATAGATTTCACATTGGAAACCTACACTGAAATACATGGCCTTAAGTCACAATTCATCAAAGCAAATCATATTTCTATGTAATATCTCAGGACTGGCGTTCACTGCTGAATCAATCAACTACAGCCTCAATGAAGTCTTAAAGCAATGATTCATTTGATCTCCAGTAATGCTTACCCCAGCCATGTGGTAGAGGTCCAAGCGGGTCAAACTCTTTATTGGCTGCAGGAGCGAGCTGGTCTTGGAGCTAAGACGGAGGCACAGCTGAGTTAATTGCAAACCACATGGCATTTGGAGAACCATCTTCACAAATACCTCAGAAGGTCATGTTCAAAATAAATGTTATTGGATGTTATGAAAGGTGTGGAAACGCAGTGTCAGGGAAAAAGATGCATCATGTGAGGATAATGTAGTAGTACATCCGGCTGGGATCATCCAGACAGGCAGTAAACATGTCACACGGTAGGCTAATGAAGAAGGATAAGGCCATGTCCACACTATGTCTCTCTGAAAACAGATTTTTTTTTTTGGTGCTTTCTTTGTACTTATTTGTATTTCACCTAATAGGGGCAGAACATTTTGTCATCAAAGTGTATCGCCATGAATCCCATGAATGTGTGTTTTCTAATAAAGGAAAGAAAAACAGGCATCACAATATATATCGTGATTACTGTATACACAGTTTTTTCAACGGTTACTTTCTATGAAGCAACTTATATTATAACATCTTATTTTATCAAATATGGGCAGCAACATTTAGTCATCAAGGTGTATCGCTAACCCTCTTCCATGTTGGGAACACGCACGCCCTAGTTCTCGATGAACGCTATATTCCTAAAGCTGTAGCTTGGCTTGTGAATGTCCCCGATGCCCTCCTCACCCCGTAGATGAACCGCTGGTTGAACTGCTGCATGGCTCCCTGCAGCTGGCTGCGCTGGTGCTGCCACTCCTCGTAGTTGCGCACCGACTCCTGTGTGGGGCGCTGCCACGTGGTGGTGCGCGTGATGTGGTCCACGTAGTACACTCTTCCCATGGGGTCCACGCGGCGCTCCCACCTACACACACACACACACACACACACACACACACACACACACACACACACACACACACACACACACACACACACACACACACACACACACACACACACACACACACACAGCAAACATGAGTGAACTAGATAGATATCATACCCCTCAAAAGGCTTAGGATCCGAATGAGACGCTAAAGAGAACATTGATAACTAATGTAAAAGGATCCCCCGAAAAACGACTCTCAAGACAAAGGACGCGAGGGCCCATCTGTGCGAGATAAAAAGATGCAAGATAAAATGCCCGCCCACGAAGGTGACGGTGAGCCTGCGGTCCACAGAACCGCCATACAAACCCAGCTTCGCTGGAAATCAGTCATGATAGCACCAATGTGAAATGTCTCTCAAACAAATATTTCTCTCAAATTGTACAGTACATAGGCCTAACACCAAATACAATAACTGTGCGTTCTTGTGTCTGAGACGCATCACCATGCACGCAGAGTATGGAGTTCTCAACAGCTTGATTCGTTATTATTCGTTCGTTAATATAATCATAATACCAGTGTTAATTTGTCCCTCAAAATATGTCAAATTTTACAATATAGCAGATAAAACTAACTAATTGTGCGCATATGGCGGCATACGCGCAGAGTAGAGTTCTCAACTGCGTGATTCGTTATTATTCATTATTTGATATAATTATATAATTAAAAAGGTTTATGTCATTGTTGCCATTATTATTATATCCTAACTTATTTGTAGGCATTTCCTTGTGTAACCCCTCTAACGAAAAACACTACAGCCATTCTGTCATTACTTAACTGACCCTACGTCAAACTAGTGTTGTGTGTGTGTGTGTGTGTGTGTGTGTGTGTGTGTGTGTGTGTGTGTGTGTGTGTGTGACACAGCAACAACAATGTATCCAAGGTTACTGCTAAACCAGTGAGTTAACCTTTGAATCTGAAAATGTCTGTACCGCTTATTACACGAGTGATCTTTATGCAGCGCTATGAACAAAGTCCAATATGTTGAAACGACGACGACGACAACAACAACAACAACAACACTTTGTGTGTCAGGCTGCTGAGGAACAGGTTTTTGTACCCTTGGGCCAGAGCTTCAGGCCGCTCCCAAGACGTTCTCTTCTCGATGTGATCCACAAAGTACATGCGGCCGTTCTGGTCCACCCGCTGCTCCCACCTGAACACGCACGCACACACACACACAAGAGGACAGAAATACTAATCAACAACCAACCAACAGAGGATCCAATGGATAGCAGCATCATTGATGTATTTGCAGGCGTGTTTGCAAACGTAATGAATTCAATCTTCAGTCTATCACTCACAGCACTCACTGAGTAACGTTCAAAAACAAAAAAAACATTTACACAATCATCCCCTGCCCCCCCCCATTTACCCTTGCTGCAGGGGCCCGTTGTTCACAGGTGCGACTCTGGGGACGACCGAACCGGAGCCTGCGGCAGGTGGGGCAGGAGGCGGTGGTTGTGGACCACCAGATGTCACTAAGGGGTCTCCTCCGCCCACCGCTGCTGCTGCTGCTGCTCCACTGGTGCTGTCCTGTGGGTCGGAAGCCCCACTCACAGCGGCCAGCGTGGTGCCATTTGTAATGGAAGTGACCTCGTTCATATCACTGGTGGATGAGCTGTTGGAGGAGGCTGGGCGGCAGAGCGGAGGGGGAGCACAAGGGCAGAGTAGAGAGGAGTTTTCAAAGCTCCATTGACAATGAGCTTGTTTGGTGGTCTTTGTACACCACTCATTATTCATATGACAGTAGTGGTGGCGGTACACTACGATTACTTAACAGTAAATCTAGCACTCTCTTATCACTTTTGGGGAATTGGATATCGTCATTTCTTCTTTCAAGCAATGTTTTAACATTAACATTTAAAAAGTGCTTAAATTAAATTATTGGGTGTGAATATTTTTCATTAAACAATTTCTATGAAAACAGTTGCCTCATTTCCTCTGTAATTCTTATCTCTGCTGGTTCTCCTACCTGGCGAGGCGGTGGGTCTGCGGGGGGGGGGGGGCGGGGGCCGGGCAGGTCTAGGAGGACGTAGGGCCCCCGAGCCCCCTGGAGACGGAGCTGGAGACTCTGTTCCGTTGACACCATGGCCGTTTGGTACGATGACCCACTCCTCCGACTCGCTGGAGGGAGACGCATCTCTGCTCGACCTGCACCGGAAATGGTCAAATGCTCTCTTTTAAGCACTCCAATGAGTTGCATGTGAGAAAAATATGAAACAATAAAAATAAGAATAAAGTATGAAAGAGTAATAACCTGTTTCCGGTGTCTCTATTCTGCCTTGCCTTCCCATTTGTGGCAGCTTCTAGATAGTGGTAGAGAAAAGCATTATGTTTAAAACAAAAAATTACCAAATTCATACATACATTTATAAAGATTATGCTAAATATAATACTAATAATCCTGCTACAGTGTCGCTAATCTCCTGGCCTTTAATGACAGAGATGCTACATCTTAGCCTGATATCAGACAGAATTGTCAACTTGTTACACTCCATTTTCATCTTCAGTCTGACATTGCCTCCACTCTAACCGATTTCCGTGGGGGAGGGGGATTCAATTTTCCCTAGCCAATCACTAGACTAATGTACCCGCCCGTGGCGCTGATTGGCTAATCGTTAGTCCCTGCGCGGCGCTGAATGGATAATCACTTTTTCATGTCACGATGCCAGACCAGAATCAGTCAACTCGGTGGAGTGGGCGGATTCAAAGGTCTGGAGGCAGGCAAGCTACATCTTGCAAGGTGTGTGTCTGTAAATCTTCACCGTGTTCTCTCTCAGCAGAGGTGAAGGTGTCAGCGTTGACCTGCAGGCCGTCCAAGAGGACAGACAGGTCACCCACCACATCATGGCGATCCCGGTCCGAAGAAAGCTGCAGATTCTGCACCACCTCACATACTGGGTGGACACACACACACACACACACACACACACACACACACACACACACACACACACACACACACAGAGAGAGAAAAGCTATATTTGTCTATAAGCTACATGAAGCATGTTCTGCAGGGGAAACTGATGCATCGCTCAATAGGATTACATTAGATACTAGAATATTGGTGGAAGTGTTGGGCCTACATTGGCCATATTAGTTATATACTAAATAAAACTGCATTTATCATTTACCAACACAAATAGGCATTAGCACGTTTTACACAAATATAGGTCTACACCTGCATTAGTACGTGTTACACACATATAGGCCTACACCTGCATTAGCACGTGTTACACACATATACCCCAAAGAAACTTTGTACTCCAAAGCAAATACAACTGATTCAGTATCAGCGGATGTGTAAGATTAGGGGGTAGCCTACATCTAACCATAACACACCCAGAAACAAACTATATTGAATATTTCAATTAATTGCAGGCGCGGCATAAATATTCATGGGATATATAGAGTTGTGTGGAAACCAGACTTCACAAAACAAACAAATAGTGAGATTATTATAGTCAAACCAAAGCCTATAGTGAATTTAGCTGTGGTGGATAATCAAACTCTGCTGATGAAATAGAACACTTGCAACATGAAAGCTTTAGAGGCCCTATACCACGGAAGACTGATGGCATAAAACCAGCCACAACTTACCACAACATATTAAAACAGCATAATATGAATAGACCAGAGCAACTAAAAGAAACCCTCACATTGCAGGTTGTTAGCCTTGAGGGCCTTGCTTATCTCCAGAGTGGCCATTCCCAGCAACATGTCGGCCTTCAGAGTCTGATGGCTCCAAACCCGAAAGATCAACTTGCTGAATGGGGTGACGATGCTGTGGAATGTAAACACAAATTAAAGTGTGTTAAATTACACTCCATCATTGACGAGGGTGCCCAAACTGCCCATTAGCTTTAAATTCACTGTATATTACAATACTATGACACAGAAAAAATCTCTCAAGAACAACAACTCAAGAGACGCCAATTCAGCATTAGAGTCAAAACAAGTAAGGAATACAAGTCCCAGTTCACAGTATCGTTAGTATTACTACATGCTGCAGGGACCAAAATCTTCCTGCCAACAACTTCCTGAGATTATCTGCCAATGTATGTTGCATTGTAAATGCAACCAATGCAGTAGTGTTAATATCTTGAGATAAGTAGTAGTAGTAATTTGCATTAACATGGGTTTGAGTGGTTAGGTGCTGTCTATGTACTGTAGCATACTTACACTGTGAGTGCTTGCTTCCATTTTGGACTGTGTGTGTTGTTACACTTCTCAGTCTTCTTTGACTGTCCGTCCACAGCGACCTCAACATATGGGCTTGGACCAAACCAGTTTTTTTTGTTTTCCTTCAGCTTGGCTGACAGCACTAAATGAGTTAAGGAGTCAATATTAAGTTAATCTACAAATATGTTCACAAAAAGAATGTTGATTGTTGCAACTGCTTTGTTTATTACAACATTTGGCATGAACCACTTGTTTTTTTGACTCAGACAATGATGTACAAAACAGGCTTTCTCATGAACTATCTTCAACATGATTGCAATCGACTGTCAATAGCTGGATTAACTGAACTGTCAACTCACCTGTTACTTGTAACTGAGCCTTCATGGTCGTGCCATTACACTGCAGCCTTCTTACACGGAAAGGACCTTGAACAACCAGGATGAGTGGCATCACATGTAAATATTGTGACACTCATGGTAACCCACTTAAGGGATCAAGCTGTAGCTGCACTTCAATAGAATTGTAGCACAGATTTAAATAGAGCGATAAGCAGTCAAGTGTTTTTATATAGCTCGTTCAAGTTCTCAAAGCACCTTACAGGCCCACATTCAATTGACAATTTCACAGAATCCCTATGGCATTTAACCTGCACAATTACTTAGCACCAAGTACGAAGGGGGCTTTATTGGACCATGTCGAGCACAGCATGTAACACCTACTTGCAACATAATGTGTTGTGCTTAGGAATTAAAGAGAAGAAAAACTAACTATCCCACGGCCCTCTAACGGACAAACGTCTCAAAAATGTGCGTGAAGCAATAGTCGCTATAGATTCGTTATTATACATCATATTATATAACATATCTTAATTTACTTTTAAATGATTAGTCTGAGGAGATTTATAGGGACAATAGTCTCTGGGACCACCCAGTACATTCCATTTCACTGAAGCTTCAGCGGATTGAGGCAGTATGAAACAAAACATCGATCCAATGCAGTTGGCCATATATGAATAAGACCCACGCTGACTTCAAATAATTTTATTTCCACGATCAATGGAAAATTATGCGCTGCTCACTGACATTGTTAACTATGACAACAACCGAGGTGGCGTTAGCGTGGACGATTAGGCTAAGAAGCTTAAGTTGGCAATATTTCGTTTATAATTCAAAATCTTCCTCAAAAGTAGTGTTACAATCTACACAATTAAATACATCGACAGCTATTGTAAACTTAGTTTACAACCACCGAATCAAAACGATGGGTTCAGCTAGCTAATCATTTAAGCTAGCTATATTACTTTAAAGCTAACGCCACACGGGGACTTCAACCTAGTCGTAATTTTAAATCTTTCGAATTGACACTTCACCCAATTATTGGTTACTTGAAATTCAAACGATTCTACGTATACCTGGGTACGGACGGTTATAAATAAGTCCTCCAGTGCCACCAACACGCCGACCAACACTTTATTTTTGCTACACACAAAAATTGTTGACAGGTTGCTGCCAGAAGGTTGTCAGCCCGCCAGCTTCCGGCACCACAATGTACGTGCTCTTCAAAATAAAAGTCTTCAACGTAACATCCAATATTGTGTTGCACAATATTGGATTATTTAACATTTTGGAAAAAGGTGTATTAAATAATAGTCAATGTATATTTTGATATATTTTCATAGTTGTATGTAAACTACCTGCACGGTTGGCAAGCTGAGTGTAAATTGATGACTGATCTGCTCTGAATAGATGCATTTGATAGAGACATGGTAGAGACACGCAAAAAAAAAAAAAAAGGCAATATTGTGTATTTCTAGTTCTGTGTGGCATATTATGATACTGTGGGCATTTGTTGAATGTTGTCATGACCTCATTTGAATCTGTACATATGAGGTCCATAAAGGCACAACAAAAACATTATATTCAATGTGTCACTCTAGAGGAAATGGTATTTGTTTATATTATATTCATGGATATATACCACAGACTTAAAAGAGATATATACCACTATGATATACCAGAGCATCTTCGGATGTACCATGGACGTATGGCTTTTAACTACGTAATTAAGTCTCGTGATAGCAGCTCCATTGTTGTGCTACGGCTTTAGATACATTTCTTCCGTATTAAGATACATGAAAACACGAATAATACATCATAATTGTAACTAACAACTACACTAAGTAATTGTGCTAAACACAATGCTGTCCCGTTTATTAAAGGAGCACCAGGCGAAGCAAAACGAGCGCAAAGAGCTCCAAGGTGAGTTTCAGAAAATTGTAATGGATAGCAATATTGCTAGCTTATTCTAAAAACACTGTTATGGGTAGTTATTGACTGGTTGTATAAATATATAGTCATACACATATGCGTGCATGGGTGATCTACAATGTGGTAACGTCTGTAATTAAATGCATGTTTCGTTTCGCACAGAGAGAAGAAGACGCGAAGCTATTGCTGCGGCTACCTGTCTAACAGAAGCTTTGGTGGACCACCTTAACGTTGGGTATGATGTGACTACTATGATAAGTCAGTAGTAGGACCTGACATATTTAGATTAATTTCAGTTTGCATTGCCGGTGTACTTCAATATACTTTTTTTATTTGTTTATGCTATTTTGAGTTCTTGTATTGACTAGATCAGTGGTTCCCACCCTTTGACTTTAGGTGTACCACTAAACTGTCATCAAGACCTTTCGCGGACCACCTCGTATGCAAACTGTAAGAAAATAGATAAATACACATGCAGTGGCTGAGCAAAGGGTGCCAGCGCCCCCTTTATACACAATTATTACTGCAAGAAGGCCATGGCCAGTGGGAAACAGTCGACAGAAACAGTCAGCAACGCTGCTTATGCTCCCAGTGTGTTTATTTAGCTAACACAAAACATCAATGGAAAACATGATGGAATGCACAAAGCAACACTATTTTTGAAATAATACCAAGCCACAATACTATATTTACTGAACAATATTTATAATATATTTATTTTCAATTATCTATATACATTTTTTCAATTATTGTACATTTGTCTATTCCAAGAATAAAAAAACACAGGGCTAGATTACACGTTTCATCTCATATCCAGCATCCTTTTCTAGGCATACAAATCACATAATATTTTCATTGATTGATCATTGTGAAATCTGGTGTAACCTGGTTGGCATAACAAGGCGTAATCAGCTTTGAAAACATTAATTGGTTACAGAGATCACAATGATTTAAAGACATACAGTATCACATTCAGTAGTCTGGGTTGCTTTATAACATGCAGAAGAATATTCACATTTGGACATGGTAAGTATAGACACTGCCATGTAGCATTTATGAAAGTCTACCATGGTGTTATATCACCATATCATGATGGTATACCGTTTGTACCAAGTGTTGAGTTCACAGTGGCACCACTGATGTGTGTCTTGTTTTTAGTGTGGCCCAGGCATACGTAAACCAGCGCAAGTTGGACCATGAGGTGAAGACTCTCCAGGTGCAAGCCAGTCAGTTTTCCAAGCAGACCGCCCAGTGGATCAGCATGGTGGAGGGCTTCAATCAGGCCCTAAAGGTAAGCTGTGTTGTGTAGGCATGGATCAACATTATGATTAAGATGTCCAGTGTGGACAAGCCATCATCAGCCACAAAATAAATTGTCTTGTAGAGGAAGTTGTGTATAAACTATTTGTAAAATAACTAAAACAAAATTTTTTGGCACACTTATATATGAATATGTGAATGATGGAACTGTGGAAACAGCTGCATCTTTAAATTGATGTTAAATTGATTGATGTATATATAATCTAATGTGTATATGTAATAGTTACGTTTCCGAAGTTAGTGATAGTTAAACACCTAAACCTAATCCAGCATGGTCTGAGTGTTGTCATGTGCCGACTAGCTGTGTGAAGCCTGTGTAAGCATGTGCACCGCATGTCCAGACATGTATCCAGATATGTATTCAGATATGTTGCCTTCACACCATTATTAACACGTGTCAACATGCGTCTCTCCGCTGCTCAATATGCAAATAATCTCGAACGACATATTAGTTTAAAAACAACATATCAGATCTGATCACTTAAGGCACATGTTAACACCAGGTTCTATGGTTCTGCTTTGTGATAAATCATGTCACTTGCATAGAATAATGTGGAATGTCTTATCCTAGCTACACACAACCACTAATGGAATGGCTGTCCCCAATTGAGAGTAGATTTCATTATGTTATGGCAACCAGTGTGAATAGCAACAAAATCAACGTTTATGTCATTGAAATGTGGCTTGTCAACGCACTGCTGAAATCCATCAACCTTTTAGACCACAGAAAATTGTCGCCAAATGCAAAAAAATGAATAAATGTCCATTCTTTGCTAGGAAATTGGTGATGTGGAAAACTGGGCTCGGAGCATTGAGATGGACATGAGGACAATAGCCACCGCGTTGGAGTACGTCCACAAGGGTCAGCTTCAGTCTGCCTCATCCTGAGCATTAGGAGGACAGACATGTCATGAACTGCCAGCTTCAAAGCTGAAACCCCAGCTGCACTGCAACAAGATGCATATGTATCAGAAATATGGAGACCAGGAGACCAGCCCTCGTTTTAACACATATGACTTCAAGATGCCTGTTGAGCACAGCTTGAATTGTGCTGAATGCTGTGGTGTTCAAGGAATTGAGGTGAATTGAGGTGGTGTTCAAGGAACCAAAAAAAATATCATGTAGTTGATAATACATTGCAAGCCTGCAATATTTATTTTCAATGTATTTGCTGTTTTGTACTAACGAATCATGTTCCCTTTTCACCTTGTTCCTTTTTTAACTGCTGATCAATAACCAAAGTAACAACAAGATGATCAAACGGAGAGCTAAAGTAAAGAGTGACCGAGCAGATGAGATTGAGCTGCGAGAAATTTGATTTATTGACATGTAAGAGGTTTAAGAAGCCATGAACAAGATTCCATCCGTGTACTTTACCATGGTAGCTCTTTCACATATACTTTCTCTGAGGCAGGCTTTTCAGTTTTTGATCCCTGTTCTGTATTTTCTTTCTTTTCTTTTTTTCTTAGCTAATGTATGTTGAAAATATTTTATCTATATTTCATCTTAATAAACATGCACTGGAAAAGTTAATTGTTGTATGTGTCGCAATTTAAACATAAAAAAGCTCGATTAATCCATCGATGTTATGCCACACAGGGCACGTGGCAACCACACTTTATTTGTTCTGTGGTTCCACATCAGGGTTTCCCAAAAAAAGTGCTTCAGAGAAAGGCAAGCAGTAGCGTAGGGCTGTACCCTAAGATTTGAATAGTCGAATCATCATTCTTAGTCGACTCAAATTCTCTGTCAAACAATCGTGGGTTGAAAAATAAATAAATCGTGTACATTATAATAATCAAGTAAAACAGGATGTAGAGTATGTTGGAGAGTTGAGAAGAGAGCAAGACTTTGAAAATAAACACCCAAAAAAACACTCCCTCCCTCCCCAAGTTTCTCTGCCATTGAGAAGTGTTGCATTCACGCACCTGTGGTGGACCTTAGCTCAGGGGTGCCCACACTTCTTCAGTACAAGATCTACTTTTGAGACTGAACTGGTGGGTTGATCGACATCAGAGGTGCCTAACGTGGGGACGGGGGGACGGGACTGTTCGCGGTTCACTTTTCGTTGCAGTCTCTGCAGAAGGCTCAGCTTACAACACAGTTTCGCAGCTATAAATTCAATTGTGTAAATAAAGCTGCTTGCAGTGGGGAGCGCGGAGATTTACATTTACATACGGAGAGTTTTGACGCGTTGCGTCGCGGCGATGTCTCGCGGAAAATACATGAGTATACAAGTGCACAAAAAATGATTTTATATATATATATATATATATTTTTTTTTTTTGGGAATGTCACGCGATCGATCCGCTCTACCCGGTCGATCGCGATCGACGTATTGGGCACCCCTGCGAGCTGTATGTGATTGAAAGGCAATATGGATTCCCCGAACCAATCAGAGAAGAGATTCCCGGATTGGTCAGAAATTAGGCGGGAGCAGTCGCTAAATTGTCTCATACAGCAGTCATCTAAACAGACACTCACATTTCACTCACTATAATACCTGACGGATGACAATGCCATTTTTAACAAATTACAATGGGACAGTCCGTGGTCCCAGGTCTAGCGGTGCTAACTGAAAACTGAATCGCCGAAACAATGGCGTTAAAGCGTGGCAAATAGAGAGGCGATCCCTGGTCAGATTCCAGCGCTATCAGCATACCTCAGCAGCTTGACATTTCTTTGCAAAAAAAACCCAATAACTTCTGGCTTATTATTAACTTATTACAATGGCGAGTACATTGTATTCTGTGATTGCCTATGATGTGATTTTTCACTAAGAAGGCATACACATAGGACCTGTTTGAGCGCGCACACACACACACACACACACACACACACACACACTCACACACAAACCAAATGCTTACGGATTGGGGATTACGAGTTGCAGACTTGTGTTGGGGATAAACCTTGTCTGGATAAAACCTTTTCCCGGACCGACTTTCCCTTGGATCAGAGAGAAGGGCAGTCCAAGAGGGAACGTGAAGAGGAAGGGAAGCCTGTAGAAAAGTGCATAAGGTAAGGTAATTCATTTTGTTGGTTTGATTTTTCCAAGAAGAAAGATACATGTATTTAAATCATTAAACCTGCACTATATGTAACCTTTTCACACTTTTTGCGACTATTTACATTCACTAGCCAGACTGGACTTTGGTCAGCAGTAGGCTACTGGCAATCTCTCTTTTTGCTTTCATAAACCCACACACAACCAACAACCTGCAGCCAATAGAATAAATAATAATTATTATATAAATATGTTTTTTAATAAATACTTTTTACTCTTAGATCCAATGTTATACATTCTAAACGTGTTTCTGGTTGAAGAGGTTACATCATATAGAATTGTAAACATCAACATAGTTAAATCAATCTAATCATGCCCATAAAATACACCTGACACATTGTGACATGTGCAATTCATAATTTAACTTTATAGCTTGTGGATGGATGACAGGTTATCAAAATATATATCAAAATATCTACTTGTGCTTCTCACACTAATTAGGAAAATAGAATCCTAACAATCTGGTTCTAAGTAGTGAGAAGCTTATGTGGAATTAAATGTGTGCAGCAATACAATAGGTCTCATTCTAGTGAGAGAGCTATTTTTTCACCAATGCTTCTCTTTGTTCCATAATAGCATTATACAAAGATTTCTCGTGCTGAGATTAAAGAAACATAAATAGACAAATCTATAGTCCTTTATTAGAAGAGTTAGTGCATGTTTACTAGTCATCATAATTATGGTAATGCTATACCTACTTATATATATTTTTTTCAATTATCTTCACAGCAACCAACATCTTCTTCAGGTCATCCCAAAATAATATATGTTCATGCAATATGGTTACAGAGTATCTCTATGACCTTCTGGGGTAAGATTATTATATATCCTCTGTGAATATGTATTAAGTTTAAATGTAGTTTAACAATGCCAAAATGCCAATGATTCTTTAAAATGCCAATGGTTATCAGTAGTTTGTAAGTGAAATATGTAAAACCTTCTCACTTTCATCCAGGGAGAATGCATTGCTCTACATCTCCGCAACTTTTGTGGTGCTATGGATCGTGGGCTGGCTCTACCGAGACAGTCTGGAGATTGAAAACATCACTGAAAAGTATGTCTTCGTGACGGGCTGCGACTCTGGATTTGGGAACCTGCTGTGCCGCAAGCTGGACAGTAAGGGGTTCCGTGTGCTTGCGAGCTGTCTGACGGAAAAGGGTGCAGATGACCTCAAGAGGGTGGCGGGACCTCACCTGAAAACGGTCCTGCTGAACGTGACCAATCAGGACAGCGTTCAGAAAGCCATGGAGTGGACCAAGAAGGAGGTCGGCGATAAGGGTGAGATACCATTTGTGAAAACCTTATTTGTAATAAATAATGAATATTAATAAAATCATTTTAAATAAGCTCAGGCATATATAGAAGAGTTATTTTGTATGATTTATGATTTTTGAGGTGATGTTTTGAAGCTGCTTTCAATAAAGTTTGTTTTCTCACTCTTATTCCAGGTCTATGGGGCATTGTAAACAACGCAGGGTACGCTCTACCCATGGGTCCTTCAGAGTGGATGAAAGTGGAGGACTACCACAAAATACTGAATGTCAATTTGAACGGAGTAATAGCCATGACCGTGACATTCCTGCCACTCGTCAAGCGTGCCCGGGGCAGGATAGTGAACGTGGCGTCGGTCCTGGGTCGAGTCGCTGCCAACGGCGGTGGATACTGCATCTCGAAGTTTGCCGTGGAGGCCTTCTCAGACTGCCTCAGGTCGGCCCTCCATAATAAAACATGCCACAATACCACACAGTGTGTGTATACTGCACTACGCTTCTCCATACCGTCTGCTGTGTTCTTCTGTCTGTTAGGAGGGATATAAACTACTTTGGAGTCAATGTTTGCATCATCGAGCCGGGGTTCTTCAAGACAGCCGTGACAAGCCTTGATCCCATAGAGAAGGAGCTGCATCGCCTGTGGAACCAGCTCAGCCCTGAGGTGCAAGCCAGCTATGGAGACAAGTACCTTGATAAGTGTAAGGGGACGGCCGCCGATAATGATGACGATGCACTCTGTTGCAAGTACCTACACACTAGATTGCATTTGTGAGCTCACTGCTATCTTCAGGGTAAATTCCAACAATTGGTACACTGTATAAAATGTCGTTGAATCAATAGCTTTATTTGCCTCTATATTTTTTTTTTGTTGAGTAAAGTGAAACATATTTTTTTATCATAGATGCATATTTAACGGATTCCAGAGATGGATAGCATAACCTTTAGACTTTCTTTAACTTTCTATGTGCATTCTTATTTCCAGATATCAAGATCCAGCGTTTGATTATGAATGGCATATGTGACTTGGACCTAGCCAAAGTGACCAACTGCATGGAACATGCCCTGACAGCTGCCTACCCCCGAACCCGATACAGCGCCGGCTGGGATGCCAAGCTCCTCTGGATTCCACTCTCCTATATGCCTGCCTGTGTTGTGGACATTGGGCTGAAGTTGGTAATGCCACGACCTTCAAAGAGTGTGTAAGAAAAGAGATAGGAAATAGGACAATAGCTTCAGTCTATGCCATCTCATTTTGATGCAGCTGCGGTTATATTAGTATGTTTTAACCTTTTGCCAGTAAACACAATTTGTCCCTGCAATACAACTAAGCTAAGTGGGGCATTGCAGATGTACCCATGAAAACAAAATCTCACATGAAATAGTACATTTAGGGCTACTTTGTGGATCTCTTACAAAAAAAGGAAAATATTTAGCTAGTGTATATTTTAATTGGTGCATTTTTACTCATGCCTTGTCGCCAATGTTATTTAAAGGGCAACTTCGCCGCTTTTCAACCTGCTTTGTATGATATCTATGTGGGTAAATGCAAATGAACAATGTTTACCTTTCCTCCATGTTGCCTGCACCCAGATCTCCCCGCTACTTTTCTCCATCCGATCTTACCTCAACTCCATCAAATTACAGTTGATTTAAGATTTTGCATCTGCACTGAGCTGCGCCCCAGAGACACAGAGAGCATCGGCAACAACTGCTGTTTTTCCACACTATATCCCTAATGCGGATAGATAGAGATAAGGTTGAAAAGCAGAAAAGTTCCCCTTTAGTGGTCCTTAAATGTAAGGAATTTTCCAAGGAACATTACAAGCAAAAACTTGTTGAACATCAATAAAAAGGACATAATTAGTTATTAATAATAATTAACACTGCAAAAATGTCTTTGTTTTGTATCACAACATAATGTTGATTGCCAATTGTGACCCTAAAACCATGTTTATAAGCATAGAACTAATGGCCTGCTGACATTTTACATGTTAAGCTAATACTTGGATCATGGTATGAAGTACAAAAAACAGCCAATCATAAGGGTGCACTGGATAGTATCAACAAAGTATTTCTTACATTATTGATGGAATTGATTAAAACTTCTGGGAAAACAAAGAATGTCATTAGTGTGCTATTTATTTGTTGATCGATTGATCATCTGACTGATGAATAAGTAAAAAAAGACCACATCAAAGGGTCATGGGCTCATTAGTTAGGCTATTAGGTTGAATTGATTTGTACAGTACTGCATTTTGGAACACAATCGTATATATTAGGTGTGAGAAATAGAGTGTGTGAGTGCAGGCACACATGTGTCTACTCTGTATGTGTAGCAGTATATATGCATACTTGTATAATATTAACACAATTAATCAATTGATTCTGTACGAAAGGCGGCGCCATGATCCTGGGTTTGTCGTTTATCTGAAGCTCCATCATAAACAAAGACACAATCACAAGCGTATGGAGTTTCTCACAGATTCAACTCACAAAAAACATTATGAATCGACCGAGATTTTGAGAGGCTTTTGATTAGAAAACACTCCATGCACTTGCATTGTTGCAGGATTAGCTTTTAAAACAGGAAGTCAACAGGCAGCCGGTTATTTAAAAAAAATGGATAGCCAATAGTGGACATTAGGCCTGTACAGGTAGGCCTCCAACTTTGTATAGGCCTACAGTGTTCTATTTGGTATGGTAACATGTAGCTTATGGTGTGTACTCATTTAGTGGAAATTTCACAAGGTGGTGCTAGAAAGTCACACATGACCATTTCATACACAGTAGAAACATTTTCATCCCAAGCAAGAAAATAACAAACTATATGCAGCTGAACAATTGAAATATGTTCTCCTTTAATCATTTATTTGTATTAGGGCCATGATAGTGGATAGGGTGTGTGACTACTAGTTGTAGTCAACCCATCCGTGTTCTATGGCCGATTATGAATATTTTATATATTTCTTTAAATAAATGTACATTTCATTAAAAAAAAACGGTGTGTGTGTTAATGGTTCAATTACGCAACACAATGTCCATGGCAACAATAGCCTATTCTGTGTGATGGACCTTGTTTGTCAGACATAAATAAAGTGTTTTCTGATTGGGTACTGCATTCTGTCACTGGTAACACGTGGCGACGCCGAGTTACTGAACAGCTGCCAGCCTTCTGCCTACTTCGGACACTTACCTTTGAAGACGCGTTTACCTCGCTTATACTGTATGTTAATGTATCCAGAAACGTTTAAGAGTTGTCCGACATAACTGAGCGAGGGATTTGCCTACTCTGCGTGGAGCCGGTGCAACAATGTACTCTTTGAAAGCAATACGCACGTCAAACATAGTCGTGGAGTTGTTTGTCAAAGATTTAAAGAAGAGGTTTTTGAGAGACGCAGTCGCAGGTTGCCACGCTGTTATTCTCCCAGCGGTATGTCGAAGCACAAAAGCATCACATTTGTACCAGCGAACTTCCTCTTATACGGACCATGTCAATATGTAAGTTGTCTATAAATGTAACGGCAAGTTTTCCTAATTTCTACATTTAGCTACGTGTTGGCGAGTAACCCCAAATGTGGAACATTTGATCCATATACTCGAGCTTTTCTGTTGCATTGTGTTCTATTTCATCCGAGTGAAACATATGTGTGGGGTGGGTGTCTTGCTGGTCCCCAATTCACCAGTGCTGGTAAATCAAGGCTGACTGTTGTTTCTGGGTGTGTGGATAACAGCAGGTTAACCGTCGAGGAGCTACTATTTCTGCTGAGTTGATGCATGTCAGTCAACACTGCAGCTAGAGGATACTGGAGCAGCTGGAGTCACCTTTGGTAGACAGCAGAGCAAACATTAAATCATCCATTCCTGCTTCATTGGTCTGAATGCAGCTTTGCCAGCAGGGCCCAGGATAACTGACAGTATAAAGTCCTTAAAGTCCCTAACTAGCAGGACAAAATGGACACTTGTTTAGAGTAGACCTATAACATGTTTGCACTTTGCTTTCAAAACTAAGATTATTAAGATCTTCTGAAACCTTGATGACAAAAAAACATTTACTACAACTTCACAGACTTGTCATACAAACCCGTGCCATCGCTTTTAGCACATGCATAATCATAATCAAGTTTTATTCGTTATTCTAAAGTTAAAATAATGAATTTAGTACAGGTGACATTTAGGAGACTTTGTGTTAACACTTATGAACTCATTACAATGTTGTTAGTGCTGTGTTCTGCAATAACCCAATAAAATCAATGCCTTCAAGATTTCGACTTATGCTGAAATGTTTCACTCTGTTTAACAGGTGTATACGCACAAAATCCCTTTACTCTGGAGTGGAAGACATGCTCTTCTACACCATTACAGACGGGCGGGAGAAGGTGCCCATCTCCTATTTCATCTCAGTAAGTATGCAATCTGCAGAGATAGCCCGAATCTTCAAAACAACAGATTGATGTTTCAATGCTAATACCCCGTACTCTGGTTCTCCACCTATCCCTCCCGGGTGGAGAGAAAGCTGTGTAATTAATGCGTGAAATCAATTAGTGAAATGAGCAAGCTTAGTGCAAGTGTGGAGCATAAACAAAACATGAATTTCTGAACCTGAACATTTCTTTCACTGGTGGAGTAATTCTTAGCTTGGATCTACAGAGCTCTAGCTATTACTGTTTTACGATACTGATTATGATTATGATTTTGATAACTGTTTCATCTCTGAATAATCTGAATCTGAATAATTCAGGCCCTGAAGAAAACTGGTCTGCACCCATCGGACCCTCGACTGAAGGACAGCATGGAGAAGCTTCGAGAAGCCGTGCAGGATTCTGTTGGGGAGGTGATGATGGATCGAGACCTGTTCCACAAGTGAGAGAGTGGGGCACGTAGAAAGATTGGTTGGTTATGGTTATGGTCAATTTGGTGAAAACCATAACCATATACACGTTTGCTCACTGGCTGAACAACACTACACTCCAGAAGTTTTTCTTGTCAACAAAGATTTTGAGTGTTGCACAATAATAGCAGAGGGTTGACTGGCCTTCTGCCACACAAAGCTATAAAGATAAATCAATGAAATAATCTATTTCTCATCATATTCCTCCTTCAAAAAGATCATCATACAGGGCATGCTGCCCACATTGCCGAAACGCAAGTGATTGTTCAGATTACATGTCAGGAACTGACATATCTCCTGCTTCTAAACAAATTTAGTGTCACGGCCCCAGCCCCGGTCCTAGTTTTCCCTACGTCTGTTTCCTCCCCTGTGTGTTTCCGTGTCTGTCTATCCCCATGTGTTTGTGTCTGTGGGGGCGTCGCTTTCGGGTCCTGCCTTCCCTCCACACCTGCTTCCCATCACTAATCACTCCCTGCAGTATATCTACCCCGGCTCTCCAACTACTCTTTGCCAGATTGTTGTTTCTCCTGACTCTACTCTCTAGTATTACCCGCTCGTCTGATTCCCTTGCTTGTCGCCGATCTTCCGCCTGCCTGACTACCCCGCCAGTTGCCGATCTCTCGCCTGTCTGACTACCCCGCCAGTTGCCGATCTCTCGCCTGTCTGACTACCCCGCCTGTTGCCGATCTCTCGCCTGTCTGACTACCCCGCCAGTTGCCGATCTCTCGCCTGTCTGACTACCCCGCCTGTTGCCGACCTCCTGCCTGTCTGACTACCCCGCATGTTGCTGAACCTCTGCTTGTCTGACTATCGCGTTGGTTGCCGATTCCTTGCCTGTCTACCGGTCCCGTCCGGTTTACCCTGTCTACGAGATTCTGCAAATAAACCCGTCTGCTACGGAATACATCGGTGTGGTCTGCATTTTGGGTCCAACCTCTATCTGAATCATGACATTTAGGTCATTTAAACAAACAATAACATACACATATTGTTGCAGCATTGTTGCTTAATAATAAGTCTCCTTCTGGGGATAGAGAGTACGTTTTAACCTGTCTGGTTCTTACAGGTTGTGGGTAAAACATGTTCCTTTAAGCAAAGCTCATACAGTGGCTGTGAAACCTGACTACTCTCACCAGCCATACTCACTCCGCTATACTTGTTTACCTCCACTAGCAAAGATGACAAGACTGCTATTTTTAGACGGGCCTCCTAACATTCGATGATGTTGAAGGACTCTCTCCCTAGCTGTATTTCTTCACCCCCACCCCCCACCCCCAATCCCCTCTATAA